>APFE030391349.1:24663-44938 GCA_000404065.3 Pinus taeda | reverse complement strand
GGTCTTAGGGTCAAATATAGCCGTTATATAGCCGTTGGAGTCTCTGCTCAGTGTATTTAACTTGCTAGGCCAGATCTAGGTCTTCAACTTGTCCTGACGATGAACCACACTAGTTGGTTCGAAACGCGTCGACAAAGGTCAATTTTATGTGATTTACGCCGAAGCTACTCTTATAACTAAAGGTGAAGGCTCTCAAGAGCGATAATGGAGGTGAGTACATGTCGAATGAATTCAATTTTTTTTTGTGCAAAAGAAGGTATTCGACGAGAGTTGACAACATCCCATAACCCACAATAGAATGGGGTCATTGAGAGAAAGAATTGTAGCATTTTGGGAGCAATGAGGGCTATGTTGCATGACCAAGGTCTGCCACTGCATTTGTGGGCATAGGTATGCAACACAACAGTCTACTTGCAAAACTGGAGTCCTCATCGGATTCTTGGTATGATTACATCAGAGGAGGCCTTCTCGGGGAGAAAACCAAATTTGTCTCACTTCAGGATTTTTGGAGCCTCTGTTTACTTTCATGTCTCCAAATATTCTAGGAAGAAGCTTGAGCCAACAACATAGTTGGGGGTATTTGTGGGTTATGCAGGGAATCATCACAATTACCTTGTGTACTTACCTTCCCTTAGAATGAAAATTATGCGAAGGGATGTAAAGTTTGAAGAGGAGAAAGTGATGCGGTTCTCTCTTGAGAGGGAGCTTTAGATCCCGCCGGGAGATTTTAGCTCCAAGGGAGGAGCCTCAGGAAGTTGTGGAGCAACCAAAAATTGAGGAACAAAGAGTGGAGATAACCACTCAAGCTGAACCTTCCAAAGAAGTTAGGAAAAGAATTAGGGGAGTTGATAGATTAGCGCAGGATGCAAGGGAGATTATAGGTGCTACTTCAAATTTGCATAGGTAGAGAAGGTCACCTGAGTGGTACACTGGCTACATGGTTCTAATGAATAAGCTTGTAGAGATCGATCCATCCTCTTTCGAGGAAGAAATAGAGAAACCTATATGGGTTGATGTAATGGTGGAGGAATATGAATCCATTGTAAAGAACAGTGTTTGGGAAGTGGTCCTAAGACCAGAAAATAAATCAATTGTGGGTTTGAGATGGATCTTCAAGGTAAATCATGCATCAAAAGAAATCATAGAGAAGTGTAAGGCTATATTTGTGGCCAAAGGGTACTCTCAAGTTGAGGGAATTGACTATGAGGAAACCTTTGTTCCTATAGCAAGGTATTCATCCATTAGATCAATTGTTGCATTGGTTGTGCAAATGGGGTGGAAGATCCACTAGATGGATGTAAAAACAACATTCCTCATTGGGTTTATTAAGGAGGAGGTGTAGATTGAGCAACCAAAAGGTTTTGAGACATTTGATCGAGAGTATCATGTGTGGAGACTCAAGTGAGAATTATACAATCTCAAACAAGCACCTCGTGCTTGGTACACCAGGATCGATAGCTATATCACTAGTTTGGCCTTCACCAAAAGTGAAGCAGATGAAAACCTCTATCACATCGTAAGAGAAGGTAAATTATTGATTATTGTATTATATGTTGATGATTTTATTTTAACTGGTGATGAGAAGTTGATCAGATCTTGCAAGGAGGACCTTGCAAGGGAATTTGAAATGAAGGACATGGGTCTCATGCACTACTTCCTCAGGTTGGAAGTATGGCAAGGTGATGGGGAACTGTTTGTGTCTCAAGGCAAGTATGAAAATGAGATAATTCAGATATTCCACATGGATAGTTGTAAACTAAAGGAGACTTCTCTGGCGATGAGCTGGAGGAAGGAGGATGCCACTTCAGGTGAATAAGTGGATGCCACAATTTATTGACAACTAGTGGGTTCACTGATGTATCGTTTGAACACATAACTAGATATGTGCTATGCAGTCAAACGATTGAGCTAAGCTATGGTTATGCCAACCAGGTTATTTTGGAAGGTAGCTAAGCATGTTTTATGGTACCTCAGAGGCACTACCTAGGGACTATGGTACATATGGATAGAGGGAGTGAAGTTATATGGCTTCATAGATGTAGATTGGGTAAGGAGTCCATCAGACCAAAAGAGTACATCAGGTGGAATTTTCAGTGTTGGGTCCACAATTATTTTTTGGTACAATAGGAAACAAATATCTATGGCACTCAACTTTCTAGAAGCAGAATACATGTCTGCAAGCCAAGCAAGATGTGAGGCGACATGGATGATAAAGATACTTATGGGACTTTTTGGTCAGGTGATGGATCCAACTGTGATCTACTGTGATAATCAGAGTTTCGTCAAGCTATTTGAAAATCTAGTCTTTCACAATTGATCCAAGCATGCATGCATATATACACACACACACACACACACACACACACACACACAGATATATATATATCATGTATTGCCATTTACGAGATTGTGTGAATACATTTTGACAAAGGAACAAGATGCTGACATTTTGACAAAGGCCTTTTCAAGAGGGAAGTTTGAGTTCCACATGGGTAGGACAGGAGCAAATGATAATCCCTTTCTTGTTGAGAGGGAGTGTTGAAAAATGCAACAAGAAAATATCAATTTGACTTTGCCTTGGTCAAACTAGAGATAATTTGACTTTCCACATCAACAAAAATCTTGGAGGTATTTAATTGAGGTGACATGGCTCTTGTCACTCAATTAGCTCGGTTAATTCGAGTTGGAGGGCTTGAGTGCAGTTAAGCATGAGTGATTACTAATTTTTAGCAATCTAATTCAGTTATATTAAGTTGTGTTCATTTAAACTAGTTCCAACTATTAGAGGAACTAGTGGAAGGTTAGTTGTGCAGTGTGACTTCAGTCTAACTCAGTGATCATCCAGTTATCTGATCAATCAAGCCAAAAATAGCTAATGCATGTAGAAAATCTCAGTTACCCAGTCGAGGTGGAGATTCAAAAGCAATGTAACATCATTTATAAACTATTCTAGAGTGTATAGGTGTTGCATGCAGTAGGATGATCAACCTTTGGAATTGTGCAATCCATTTTAGAGAAATTCCTAATAACATGGGCCTAATTTCTCAAGGAATTGTACAAGGAAATAGGGGCTCAAGTAGAGGAAAACATTAACTAAGTCTGGGTCCTAGCTTCTCAGTGAGCAGAGAGATAGGTTATTCACTTGCAGGTTGTGCTTAGTTGAGCAAAGAAATTGTAATACATCTCTATTCATCATATTAGTGTAAGCAGGCATTAGGTTTTTAGCAGTTTTCTTTCCCTGGGAAATATATTATGTGCATGTGTGTTATCTCTCCTTGTATGTTTATGATTGATGTTCTAAACTGCGAATTGAATTTCGCAGAGCAATAGAGTAGGTTTGCATATTGCGATTTTTGATTAAAACTTCATGAGCATTTGCAAAATATACACCATAACTTCTACATTGTGCATTACAAAATATAACCATCAAGGATAAGTTCCCATTCTAGTAATTAATGGTCTCATGGATGATATCAAGGGTACTTAATTCTTCACCAACATTTATCTCCATTTTAGCTATCAACAAATTCACACGAAGGAGGTTAGTATTCCTAAAATGATTTTTTATATTCATAAAGGCCATTATGTGTTATTGGTGACACCATTTGTCCCTTGTAATGCATCTTCTGTTGAGAAACCAAGGGGGCCAAAACTTGGGGTGATTTCTCTTTACTTGATAATTTCTTCTGAAGTTATGTTAGATTTCTTATGAACAAACAATTATCAAAACCATAAACAATGAAGATCCCAAATAGGCAATGAACGTAGGAAGTAGGTTCCAAGCGAGGGAAAAACCATTCCAAGGGGGAAACCCAAAAAAAAATTCTCTTCTTATAGAATCAAATCAAATGAGGAATCCAAGACCCAAACAACAAGACTAAGACCATCAACAAGACCCATGTTAACCCTCCTCGCAAACTCTTCCAGCAAGTCAAAGTCAACTCAAATAAACACTTTTAAATAAGCCCCAACACCAGAATTTTAACCTGCAACCTCAGAATTTTGGATCCTAGCTTCAGAATTTCGGACCTACAGTGAGATTGCAACTTTGACCTTGCAAAAAATTCAAGAATTTCACACGTGTGAGGAAAATAGGGTAGATTCTATGGCAAAAACTTCAATTTTATTCTTCCCTTTCTCTTTCTTTCTCTTTGCTCCTCCTCTTGAATTTCACACTTCTTCTCTTGGATATCGAACTTGCTTGTCGGTGCTATAGATGAGGTCAAAATATATCTATTTATACACATATAGGAGTTGAATTACCTCTTCCAGGGCTGACATGATGAGGCAGGGCCAACTTGGTCTTGGAGGCATAAAAATTACATTTTTTACTCAAATAAATTTCTTTTTAAATTTTCTCTTCAAAGTCCAAATGGGACTTGACTCAAGGACACTAATTTGAATTATGAAAATTATTCTCTTGACCCAATAAACCATACAATCATGAAGAACATGCTTTACCTAGTTGACCAAATAATTTGAGCATGAAATCCATGCTTAAAAATACTATTTTTTCTTCTTCTTTTTGATCCTTTTACATAGAATATATAATGACAATATCAATTATCAAGACCAAACCTAGTTACATTTTCTGACACTCCCTTTTAACTAGGGAGGTATTCATAATCACATAATAGGTAAATGGATATACTCAAAATGAAATCTTCTCATAAGAATAGTTATTGGTAAGTCATCTTTTAAGCATCATCAACATGGCCGGTTAAAAATGTAGCAAGAAAGACTCAATTTGACTTTCCCATTAGTTAAATTGAGTAAATCGAATTTCCACATCAACAGGACAACTTGGAGGCAATTAACTAGTGTGACATGGTTCTTGTCACTCAGTTAGCCCAGTAAATTTGAGTTATTGGGCTTGGAGTTCATTCATGCATGTGTGATTGCTAAATTTTAGCAATCCAGTTCAATTATTTTTAGTTGTATTAAGTTAAATTATCTCTAGCTATTGATAGATTCAGTTGAAGATTAGTTGAGTAGTGGGGCAAAAATAAAACTTATAGATATGCCAGTTAACTGATAATTCAACCCAAAATAGCTTATGTATGCATGGAATTCAAATTGCTCAATTGAGGTGGAGGAGACAAGGCCAATGTAAGATGAGTTGTATACTAGTTGAGTCTACAATTGTTGCATGTAGCCAAGAGATCAATTCCTTGGGAATTATGCAAGGAAATAGGGACTTCCCTATTATTTAGAAGCTTAAATTTTCTCATATTTGTGCAAGGAAATAGGAGGCTAGAGGAAAAGATAATTGGCTAAGTATTGGCTAGAGGGTCTCATTCAGCAGGGAGAACAATTATTTTTTTGCAGGTTGGTTCTCAAAGCTAGAGCATGCAATTGTAATAGTTTCTCTATTCAACAGATTAATGCAAAGAGGATTGAGGGGTTTTTCCTAGTTTGGTTCCCCTAGAAATCATTGTGTAGTTGTGGTTTTGCTTATTTCATGTCTATGCATGTTGTTCTAAATTGTGATTTCCATTCTGCAGATTAATAAAGTAGAATTGTGTCTCTTGTTTTTCAATTTGAAATCATGGAAATTGCATTTTATATAAAATTTATACATGGTATCAGAGCCATAAAATCACATTAGAATCAATATTTCATTTTTTCCCCTCAAGAATTTAGAATTTGCATCTTAAGTGCAACAATTTTTCTTTAGGTTTGGGAGAAAGTCTTTCAACAGACTGAGATTGGAGTATGCCGTGGAGGGTAGGTCGAATTTCATAGTCTAGAAGGATCGAATGGAAGTAGTGCTTGATGATAATGGTGTGTTAGAATATGTAAAAACTCATATTGGAAAACCTCCACATTCAAATGCATAATAGTTAACCTAGTGGAAGAAGGATGTTGCAAAGGCTAGAAGAATTATTCTGGAAGGTGTGAGAGACCATGTGGTCTCAGATCTCCATGGCAAAGAGACACCATTTTCTATGTGGAATACATTGATTGAGCTATTAAAAAATAACAGTGATAATAGAAAATTGGCTTTGAAAGACAAACTTCAACATTAGGATGCAAAAAAATGATGCTATTCCACAATACCTCTCCATATTTACACAAGTTTGAGATGAGCTTGAAGGGGTTGGGGTGAATGTTATAGAAGATGACCTAGTGAGCCTTTTAGGTTTTAACCCCGTAAAGAAATTACTTGCATACAAATTCTAAAACCAGAAAACAATGGTGAGAGCATAACACATAAAACAAATATGCACATATATTTTCCCCTGGATCCCAAAACAAGGACTACCATATTGGTTTTTCATTATGTTCCTTTCAATGTTACAATACATATATATACATGCCGAAGCATCCATAAACCCAATTCCATTAACCCTAGATTAGAACATAACCATAGTTCCCTTGACCAGATCTATAAAATACCATGGACCAAAAACCATTGCGCCAAAAACCATGCACGAAATCCATGCACAAAACCATAGGTAGGTCCGCCCACATAATATAGGGTCCAATTTTTTTTTCCCCGCGGTGCTGCCCCGGACCCCATAGAGGGGGCATACCACCCCCCTCAAACCCCCCAATAATGGGGGCTGCTATTCATGGAAAGAATATGACACAACCCAACAAGCATAACTCTTTTAGGAATTCCAAAATCATGGTACAACTGCCAATACTCTCTTAATGGAAGCAAAAAATTACCAGAATGGGAAAGGTTGTGGTCCGATTTGGTTTAAGAAGAGTTCAAGAGAAATATTAGAGATGGAGCCTCATCTAGAGCGAGGATGAAGAAAAGTTTTCCTTGGTTGGAAAGGGGAAGAAGGGAAAAGGAAAGATGACCCAAAGAAAACCTGAATCCAACCAAAATAATGGTGAGATGAATTACTAGAGCAAGAAAAATGTTTCCACTGCCACAAATATGGGCTCTATGCAAAAAATTGTCCGCACAAGAAGTATAAGAAGAAGCCTTTAGGAGGAGAAGGAGGTCAAGAAATGGCTTCACAATTTGAATGAGACTTCACCTTAATAGCATGCATGGACAACACTGTTATGGGGAGTGTGTGGTACCTTGATTTTGGTGCCTCGTTCCATATGACAAGGTTCAAGGAGTTTTTTCAGTAGCCTGGAGGAGAAGGATCTCCAAATGCATATCAAATTGGGGGATGATGAGAGGTACAATGCTACAAGAATTGGTATTGTCACCTTTGAGAGGGAGAAAGCCTCCCTTGTTCACCTTAAAGATGTTATGTTTTTACCTGGGCTGAAGAAGAACCGGATCCATGTAATAATATTGGAGGATAGAGGTTATGGTGTTATTTTAGCAAAGGGAAAACATTTTTGAGACACACAGGTATCGGGAAAGTGAAGCAGATTGGAGTTCATTTCAAGAACCTATACAAACTTGAGGTGGGAGAATGTGCTGCATTGAGTAGCAAGGCAAAAAAATTGTAGAGTTAGTATGTTGGAGAACTATGGCACAAGAGATTGGGTCATATACACCATGGAACCTTAAAAATCACACAACAAATTACCACCAGCCTCCCTAAAGGCTCCCTTGACCAAAAATATGTCTACAATGGTTGCACATTGGGGAAATATGTCAAATCCACTTTCCATGGCCAAGGTAACAGAGAAAATGCAATCTTGGAGCGAGTCCACTTTCATGTTTGTGGAATCGTTTCCACAACCTCCACAACAAAACATAAGTACTATGTTATATTTGTTGATGATTTCCCTAGAAAATGTTGGATGTTCTTCATGCAGAAGAAGGATGAGGTTTTCTCAAAATTTATTGAATTCAAGGCATTGGTTGAGAAGGAGACTGGAAAGAAGGTGAAGGCTCTTAGGAGCGACAATGGAGGTGAATTTCTTTTGAATTCCATCAAGGATTTATGTGCCAAAGAAGGTATTTGAAGAGAACTGATAGCATCCAATAACCCACAACATAACATGGTAGCTAAGAGGAAGAACATGATCATATTGAGAGAAACAAGGGCCATGTTGCATGATCAGGGGTTTCCATTACATCTATGGGTGTAACCATGAAACACTGCAATCTACTTACAAAACAAAACCAGAGTCCTCATAGAATACTTGGTATGATCACACCAGAGGAAGCTTTATTTTGGAGAAAGGCTTTCAAAATTTTTGGAGCTTTATTTTATTGTCATGTCTCCAAGGATTGAGGAAGAAACTTGAGCGTACAATGAAGTTGGAGTTTTTATAGGATACACCAAAACTCCACACAATTACCGAGTGTATTTACCTTCACTGAAGATGATAGTTGTGAGGAGAGATCAAGTTCGATTAGGAGAAGGCTATGAGAAGCTCTCTAGAATGGAAGCTGAGTATCCCACTAGAGCAAGAGATTCTAGCTTCAAAGGAGGAGCCTTAGGATGAGCTTCAGTAGGTTGTGAAGTAGCCAAAAATGGAGGAGCAGATAGGAGGCCAAGTGGAGACACCCACTCAACTATAAATATCTAAAGAAGGGAGAAAGAGAAATATAAAAGCTGATAGGTTGATAGAGGATGCACAAGAGCACGTGGAAGCTCCTACATCATAGCACATGTAGAGGAGGTCACCTGAGAGGTACACTGCTTACATGGCTGTCATGACAGAACTCATTGGGAAAAAGCCTACTTCATTTGAGGAAGCAGTTTCTCAACCTGTTTGGGTTGATGTCATGGTGGAAGAATATGAATCCATCATGAAGAAAAGTGTATGGGAGGTGGTGTTTAGACCAAAAGGGAAATAAGTGGTTGGTTCCAGATGGATCTACAAAGTGAAGCATGTAGCATATGGGAGCATTGAGAAGTACAAGGCCAGATTTGTGGCCAAAGGATTTTCTTAGGTAGAGGGAGTTGACTATGAGGAAACTTTTTCCCCTGTGGCAAGGTATTCCTTCATCATATCAATCCTTGCATTAACTGCGCAGATGGGGTGGAAAATCCACTAGATGGATGTGAAGAACGCCTTTCTAAATGGATTTTTTGGGGAGGAAATTTACATAGAGCATCCAGAAAGATTTGAGACATATGATTAGGAGTCACATGTGTGTAGACTCAAGATAGCATTGTATGGTCTCAAACAGGTTCCCCGAGCATGGTATGCTCTGATCGAAAATTATCTGAATGGATTGAGCTTCAACAAAAGTGAAGCGAATGTAAACCTCTATCACATTTTGGTAGAGGCTAAGTTGCTTATTCTTGTTTTGTATGTTTATGATTTAATATTGACAGGTGATGAGTAGCTGATCCGTGATGAGCCTTAGTATTGCAACAAGCATGCTGCAACTCCCAAGGCTACCAAATTTGATTATCAACCCGAGGTTTGTACAAACTTAAGAGGCATCGACACTATATTTGCAGCGTAAAATGTGTCCTTCCTTTGCTGTCATGACGTAATGGAGTGAATGCAATGAAATCAAATCCTAAACTAATTGTAGAATGAAAATGCTTGAAGTGGAAACCTTAACCTATTGCAGGAAAGAAAATACAAGGAAAGAAAGCCTATTCTAATTTCATAAAGCAAATATATTGAACTCAATATCAATAATTACATTTCAAAGCTATCATATCCATTGATAGAGTTCATTGGATGTGGAAATCAAGAAAATCATCATTGTATTATCCATTTCATAAATCTGTACCTTAACCCAAATTGTTGAGATGTTTTTCCGGGGTAAAAGGCAAGTACTAAGTGGTTTTTATTCCTACTCAACCATTGATTTAGATCCTAGGAGTGATGATTCAAACATAAGGGAGAAAAACAAGGTTTCTTGAGAAAATATGGGCAACTATATACATGCTAGAAGAGTGCTACATGAAGTTACAGGTGCTGCTACAGGAAGTTACAAATTTGCTACAGGAAGATATAATTCACCGAATGACAAAGAAAATCAAATAAAAATTGGATGGTTTTTTTTTTTTTTTGACTAGGATGTATTACGTCTCCATTACAAGTGGAATCATTCAAAAATACCCCTATTAACACATGCTAAAAGATAGCAGAAAATTACTAGTCTAAAATCTAAAAATTCGAGAACTTGTCAGCTAGTTAATCTATCAAAATGTTAACCTAATAAAGTGAAAATGCAATGGGGTACATTTTTTTATTAAATGGAATTTTTTTATGATCTAATTCAAGTGGAAGCCACTCGATTGAATCTCATTAGCATGTTCTAAAATATAGAAGAAATTTACTACTATTTGCTACAAGGGACTTCTAGAAATTACTATGACCTTCCAAATCTATTCCAAGGATGAAATCATGCTTTTGATATTGCAAAATAACTTAATTAAACCATTTAACCCAATTCTACACCAAGAAATCATCAATACTAAATGCATCAATAGAAAAAAACAAGAACAAAAGATGCATGTGAATAAGAAGCGAAAATAAGAAAAGTAAATTATACAAAAGGGCTCTGAGGCTCCTAGGATGGCTAAGCCCAAGAAAACTCATATTCCTATGAACATGGCACAAATCTTCATTATTTCCATCAACACAATTACATCTGTGCAAGAAATGAAAGTGGAGCTGCAAAAATATAAGTGTTCTCCACAATAAGACTAAGAAAAGTCAACCCCTAGAGGAAAATTCGAATTGGTACTTATACAAGATGATGAGGAAGCATTCTCCTTGAAAGGAGGAGGATTTCCCCTCCAAAATCCCTCAAATAGTGGATCTGGTTCCTAACACTAGGAATCTGCATTAAATGACAGGGAACACATTCCTAGATTTTCTCAATCGTTGGAGCTCCATAATTTGTGCAATAATATGAGAATATCTTATTGATTAATTATCCAATATTGATCCTCCTATAGTAGGGAGAAAGTCCCTAAATTATCTCCTCCTCCAAATCTTCATAATCTGCCCAATATTCTCACAATATTCCACAAAAATAAATAATATTAGGCACAAATATGCAATTATCCATAAACCTTCCTAATGAACATATTAAAGTTAAAAATACGTTATATAATGCAAAAAGAAAGGTTTAATGTGTTGAAGGATGGTCACATGGGCCTTAATTTATGTCTAATTTAGAGGCCCATCATATCCCCCTACTAAAAGTGTTGCTCATCCTCTGAGCAACTTAGTGACCTAATTGTGCCTCATTCATGGCCCTGATGGCCTCTCTCTTGTACATTCCTCAATCCTTTTTCTTAAGAAGCTTGGTCGTAGGTTCTGCAAGGACAAACGCAAAATGTAGTTGTTCTTTTCATGATTGTTTAGAAGTCCTTCAAGCACACAACCATAACTTTCCTCTTTGCAAGTGAACTATGTTGGCTTGTAGATCCATGCCATTCACATCCTCTCCCTTGAAACCTTCATTCCAATTTCACTCATTTTTCCAACCGTTTACGCATAGAAAAACCACAGTGTTTCTAGAGACCATTAGCCTGCCTTTTTCCCCTTGAAGATTTTTCGGTTTGGCAAGGTCTTCCACATCCTTTTCCAATCTCCTGCTACATTTTTCCACCATTTGGACACCTATGAAATCCTCCAAATGTCCTTAGATGCGATCCTTTAGAAACATAGAGCATCCTATAATAGACCTATAACACACCACAAAATCTATCAGATGTTGACCAAAATTTCACCTCATGCTTAATTTTTTCCTCTTACCTTTCTATAACATCTTCTAGGCCTTGAAAAAATAGAAAAAGATTAGAGACCTCTTGGAAAGCCTCTTTTCATCACTATGGTTTGGATACTATTTTGATGGTGAATGCCTTCTTGCCTTTTGTTGCCTTCTTCTTCTCTTTTGTGGCCTAGATGATTGCTTAATGGGCTTTGGATTTCTCTGTTTTGATTAGGTCTCTCTTAGGCACTGTTGTTTTGGTTTTTAGCACAGTTTGTTCCTTTCTTCCTTCTTCCTCGAGTTTTTCTTTTCGCTAATTTCCCTCTTCTCCATCTTCTTATGCTTCTTCATTAGTTTCTTCTTCTCCTTCTTCTTGGTTGTGGGGTTTCTATGGTTAGATCCACACCCCATAGCCTTTAATACAACTTGTCAAAGCTAGAAAGGCAATTGTCTATTTTTGCTAGAAGTCTTAGATATTCTTGTGTAATGAGGGTTTTATGCCAAAGACAACTTGGAGGCAGTTAATTAGGGTGACATCGTTCTTGTCACACAATTAACTCAATAAATTTGAGTTAGCGGGATTGGAATTCAATCATGCATGTGCGATTGTTAAATTTTAGCAATATAGTTCAGTTATTTTCAGTTGTATTCATTAAACTTACCTCTAACTATTAATATAGTCAATTGAAGGTCAGTTGAGCAGTGGGACAAGAGTATAACTCAAAGATCTTTTAGTTAACAGATCACTCAACCCAAAATTGCTTATGCATGCATATAATTTGAATTTCTTAGCTGAGGTGGAGGAGACAAGGCCAATGTAACATGAGTTGTATACTAGTTGAGTGTACAGTTGTTGCATGTAGCCAGAAGATCAATTCATTGGGAATTGTGAAAGGAAATAGGGACTTTCCTATTGTTTAGGAGCTCGAATTTGCTTATATTTGTGGAATGAAATAGGAGGATAGAGGAGCAGATAATTGGATAAGTTTTGGCTAGAGACTTTCATTCAACATAGAGAACAATTATTCTTTTGCAGGTTGTGCTCATAGCTGGAACATGTAATTATAATATTTTCTCTGTTCAACTGATTAATGCAAAGAGGCTTGAAGGGTTTTTCCCAGTTGAGTTCCCTTAGAAATCACTGTGTATTTGTGTTATTGCTTATTTCATGTCTATTCATGTTGTTCTAAATTTTGATTTCCATTTCGTAGATCAGTAGAGTAGAATTGTGTCTCTTGTTTTTCAGTTTGAAATATTGAGCAGTTGCAATTTCTATAAAATTTTTACATGACCATTATTGTCAAATACCAACATAATTAGTTCTTTTAATTAACAAGCTCTAACTCTCCACAAGATTAGAGAATAATACTCATAGGTACACACATATGGATACCTCAGCCTCTCAAGGCACATAACCCATCTAAATGATCACAATGTATGTCCTTCTAGGAATTATTCTTATCTTCAATTCCCAATCCTCAAAGAACATTAGTCCTCTTTGACCACTCTTATCTTGGATACCTTGTTAGATCATCAAAGAGTGTTGGTCCATGGGACTAGTTCCTATCTTGGATTTCCAATCATCAAGGAGTACTAGTTCCCAGATGCTTATCCAATCCACCATTCTCCATTCTCCCTCCATGGCCTTCACTAGACATACAATTGTTAGTCCTAGCCTAGTGCATGACACATGGAGAAGAGAATATAGTGTTCCATATCACTCATTCTTAACCAAGGAGGAGGTAATTACTCCCTTTTTACATATAAGGAGATTTCTTGCTCTTGCTCAATTAAGGAGACTTCATCATACTTATATACTTCATTTTTTGTTTCTTTTATTGGCTACTTGTTCTTTTGTGGAGATCATAGTAGTAGCTACAAGGGCTCTTATATATTACCTTCATATCATATGTGAGCTTCTACCTTCTTGGATGTTGTGGAGCCAAACTCTTTCTCAATCTTCCTTCATAACAGGTTTAATGCCATCAACTTTCTACATCACTTTCCATCAATCATTATCTTCATCATCAATAGTATCTTTCCAAACCAATAAATGTTTACTTAATAATTATTCCCTCTATCCATCAGAAAGTAAATATCATTGGATACAACATGACCAATATTATGTCTTGTGACTTTCTACCTTTTCTACCATTCATGGTGTGCATCTTCTAGTCTTCAATACTACTAAGTCAAAAATTAATGTTGTCTAAATCCATGTGATTAGAATTGAGATTAAACAAAAAATTGTAGATATATTATCTCAACAATTATCCTTTCAATATGATCTTTTGCAATATATCTTTCTAGGTATCCATGTCATATTTTAAATGGATCATACGTACCAAGTATGAAAATCAGAGTTACCTAGTAGTGATAGCCTTCAAGATGTCATGTTCTGCTAATAAATCCCTTTGAGACCAACATCCCTTTGTATGGTTTATCATCATGCAATAATCCTTCTTCATGTTTTCTTCCTTCCAAGAGTTGATCAATGTGTTTATGGAGTTAAATAATCAACATTATTCAAAATCATGTTTAGTAGAGTTTATGCGACTCCCTCTGAAGTTGCTCTTCTTACAATATTCAAGAGACCAAATCTGATGTAGATCAATGTCATGCTTTAGGAGACCATATCAAATGTTGTCCAACTTCATCATAGGTTTTTCCCATGATTTTTAAAGGAATATTTCTTTTTTAAATCCAATCAAAACATACAATCATTAATCTATCATGCTTTGTATGCATATGGAAGAGATCTTACATATTCATCATACTTTTTATTAGATCTTGTTGGTGTGTTAGGTATATTTATAGTACAATCTCTTCCTGCAATATTACTAAAGACATTAATTGTACTTCTTAATGATAATATCTTAAATATATACATACCTCTTCCTTTATGCTTTCCATCTAGTATTCTTTCCGAGCTGCATTTCTTCTTGAGGATGATGTGTAGAAATGTGTTCATGATGAGATTCCTTCTCTAAGATAAGAAGTTCTCTATTATATTAAATATCTTCATTTTTGTGAGCTTATTTGATGCTAGCTTCCATTATTTTAGTATAAATATATCTTTTGTTATGTTGCAAACATTCTTTCACATATTGAAGAACCTTCATAATCACTATCAAGGATCCTTGTGATCCTCTCTAGCTAGTTGACTGCTTCTATGATGATGTGAATGAAAAAATAATAACTAAATGAATGATGGAGTGCTGGATCATACAAAATATTCTATCTTCTTCTATCTTTTCTTGATGAATTCTACCAATGAAGTGCAACTAATGATGTAGAATTTAGTTCTTCCAATGCCATATGCTTGTTTCCATGATGCTCCAAAAAAAAACTTCTACAAATGTAATTGTACATTCTATTATAACTGCCATCTACTATTGAAAAGGAAAACATACTATGAATAGAACCAATAGTTGAAGTATACCTTCAATAGTATAGATCCTTGGTGTCTTCGTTCTTTGGCTTCTTCTCAAGTTCTTCATTTTCTTCAGTTGTATGTGCTCTACTTCTTTCCTTCCTCTTATTGTTTTTCTTGTTTTGTGGGTCTTTGGGACAATCTCTTGTAAAATTCTCATATTCATTGCATCCAAAGCATTGAACTTTGGACATGTATATATTTCTTTGTGGCTGATTGGCGTTCCTTTGACAAGCACCAAACTTTCTAAACTTCCCTTTCTTCTTCTTTACTTTAGCAACAAAAGCTTGAGACCTTTCATTTGGTTCTATGTCATCTTTTGGCTTTATTCTTGTTTCTTCTATCATACACAAAGACTATATCTCATCAAAGCTTGGAATTTCTTTCCTTGAGTAAATGTTTTTCACAAAGCTACTCCATTCGACATGTAATGCATTGGGAATATAAGTTATTAGTAATCAGTCACAACTTCTCCAAGCCCTTGTAATAAATCCCTTAATTGTGAGACCTTCAAGAGATATGAGTTCAAGTCTTCATCCTTCAACGAACTTGTCTTGTAAAAGTTATTTCTCAGAGATATATTTTGACCTTTAGTGCTTATAGAATACGATTTGACCAACTTATCATAAATTGCTTTAGATGTGTCCAAATCTGTAACAAAAGGAATGGGATGATCCTTAATGGATTCAATGAGAATACTTTGAGCTCTCACATCTCCTTTCGTGTCCTTTTACAATTATTTAGTCTTATCCTTATATGGTTCTACAAATTTTCCTTGAACATGGTTGATGACTTCATTCTCTACAAGTATCAAATCTATTCTTTTCTTCCATGCTTGAAATATTATTTACCCATCAAGTTTATTTACTTATGTTGTAAAATGCAACTAGTTTCAGTCTTCATAATTGTTTTACTCATTTCAATATGTATCCTATGTAACAAATAAGAAAAAGAAAAATAATTTTATTATTGTTAGAGCGTAGGTTTCATGCTCATTATGGATGGTATTTTAGGTAAAATCATGTTCTTCATGCCTTTAGGTTTTGTTAGGTCTTAGGATTTATTTTCACGAGTCAAAGGAGTCAACATCATGTTTATAATACCCTTCCGGGAATTTGTAATTGTAAAAATAATTATTTTTGAGTCTAGAAAGTCCTCGAATCTCCAAGATTATAAGTTGGCCCTGGGATTCTCAAGTCAGCCTGAAGGAGGAAATTCAAACCCCTGAGAAGGCTATAAAAGGAAGCAGTTTGACCTCATTTGGAGATATTCTCTCACAAGTTCGATCTATCAAGAAAAGAGTTCAATATGAAGTTGGGAAGCTGCAATAAGGAGAGTAAATGTTAAGGAATAGGAAGAAGGATGAAATATGTAGTTTTTGGGATCAATCTCTCTCACATAGGTGAAATTATAGGGTTTTTGGGTTATAGTAGGAGGCTGAAATTGCAGGTTCGAGTTGCAGGAGGACGAAGTGCAAAATATGTAGCTTGAAGAAAGAAAACCCTTGTCTAGACGTCATTGACCTTAAGAGATGTATCTTGCTCTAAGCAAGTCTTAGAAGGATGTTATATTAGGGTTTCAAAGAAGCTGTTAGGATGAAGTGGCAGGGCCAAAGTTGTAGTTGCTAGGAAGTCAAAGTTGTAAGTCAGGTAGTAGTGTTGTAGATGGCAAGTCGAAGTTGCAAGGAAAAAGTAGTTTTGTGTAGATTCAAGGAAGGAATTGAGGAATGGATGACTTGGAACTGGAAGAAGAACTTGGTTTAGGGATTGGGTCATTATATCTCATTTGAATTAGATTCTAACAAGAGAAGAGTTTCCGGGTTTTCCTCTTGGAGGGGGTTTTTCCTTGCCCAAGAGCCTATAGATGTATTTACAAGCTCTTGATATTGTTTGACGAAAAAATCTAACTAAAAGAACATAAAGAATATAACTAAGATTCACAAGAAAGTATCAAGGTTAAAGAAAATGAGATATAATTTATAACACTTTACATTTCCTGACATGGTATCAGAGCTAAGGTGAGAAAGGAGGGACATTGCAAGGACACTAAAATAAGTTACTTGTTAAGGGGAAAGGAAATATGGAAACTCTCAAAGCATAAAACAAAAAACTACAATGAATATTATCTCTTGAAGGATTCCAGTTGAAGACTTATTGGTAAGAAGACCTTTTGATCTAGGGTTTCTACAATAAATAAGATCAAGAACTACATATATCTCATAAGAAGGGTATTGATCTCACAAGAAGAAATCGACTTGGAAGGCATCAATCTTGGAAGTTTTTGGTGGAAAAATCCTATGAAGCATCTTTAAAGGAAGTATCTTCAAGGATCTTAAAGGTATCAAGAAGGTTTGAAACATCATCAAGTAAGTATCATACTAATACATAATGGATGGATCTACAAGTCATGTAAGTTCTTTCTGTAAGGATATCAATAAGCTCATTGGGGCATCAAATTATTTGGCATGGAAGAAGAGGATTGACTTGATACTAAAAGAACATGAAGTTATGGAATATGTCACTGAGAAAATTACTGAACCTAACATAGAAAGGACACAAGAACTAGTGAAATACAAGAAAGGGGAAGTGAGAGCACAAAGGATCATACTCAAATCAATCAAGGATTCTCTTATTCCTTTTTTGGAAAATTTGAAGCTTTCCAAAGCAATGTATGACAAGCTAATGAATTTGTACTCTGTAAGTACAACATGTCAAAAGATGTCTTTATAGAACAAGCTATATAGAATGAAGAAATTGGAGGATGAGGATGCGACATCCTTTCTCATGAGAGTCTATCAATTAAGAGGCCATTTACAAGGACTTGGGGAACTCATTAATGATTCAGAAGTAACCATATGTGTTCTAAATACATTGCCACTGGAATGGAGCAACTTCGAAACAAGTATCTACTCCAATAAATATTCAACTCCCTTTGATGAGTTGTGGGTACAATGCATTCTAGAAGAGTTGAGGATAAAGGTCAAGGATGACATTGGATCTGATGAGTAAACTCAAGCCTTTCTAGCTCGAATCAAGAAGATGAAGAAGGGAAAGTTTGGTAAGACCATGAAGAAATATATGTCCAAGAGTCAATGCTTCAAGTGCCACGAGTTTGGACATTACAAGAGGGACTTTCCAAATCAACAAAACAATAAGAAAAAGGATAGGAGTGAAGCTCATGTAGCCGAAGCCGTGGGAGAACCCGAGAAGAAGGCAAATAAGGAAGAAGTGAATGATCTTTACTACTAAAAGGAATGTTAACTATCTTTTGAGTTCTTTATGAATGTTATTTTTATGATAAACATCATAGGATAGAAGAATATGATGGTAGCATGTTTGGAATTTATATGATTAAGTTTCTTAGTAGAAATAATCTAGGATATAATGTTATACCATTTTGCATAGTGTTCATCTGGATATTATATAACATTATGTTAGATATTGTCATCTTCCTTAAATGGATCATTATAATCCTAGAAGAACCATCATCTTGGAAAGTCCTTGGGAAGATCATCTTGAAAAAAATAGTATGTCTTCTATGTAATGTGGAAACATGCTAGTGAAAAGGAATGAAGGATTGCAATGGTTCAGGATACAAAGTTTTGTGAAATATATGGAAAGCTAGATGATTGGATAAAAACATAAGAATGTATGCTGGAAATAAAACTTTGGATAAGATCCATTTATATAAGAATCTTGTGGAATATTGTTGGTTTGAAAGATATTCTTAAGTATTTAGGATGTTGGAAGAGAAGAGAACTTTACTTACTTAAGAATGTATAAAATGTTATGACTTTCTCTAGAATATGTATTTGATATTGAATAACAACTAGTATAATCTTCGAAAGAAAAAATGTAACTTGGTAATCAAGTTCGATCCATGGGAACTCTAATGTAAGAAGGAAATTTCAAGTGGAGATGGTCGATGATAATGTTGATACAAGGAGGTCATCATGGTGAGGTAAGTATATTTCTTTAATGGTTTGGTTATCTGGCTAACATATTATTTTTGGCTACCGAGAAAAATATGTTGTAGGAATACATGATGATGGTTGAGGCAAGTTCAACTGTATGGAGGAACAATGTTGAGGAAAGATGAATATCTGGTGCTTGGCAACAATGAAATCAAGATGAGTTCATCTTGGATTGAAAGGGTAGCTGTGAAAAAATATAACCTGAAGGTCAAAGCATATCCCTTTCATAAGGAAGGCATGATTAAGATTGAAGATTGGGAAGGCTTAATGCAATGCCTCAATGCAGAAGAAGAAAGTGATGAATAAGAAAGATGTTGTGGATCCTGTCACAAGAATGAAGAATGGATATGGTTCCATGATACCTTGATAATAAGCAGGCTCAATGCAAGAGATGTGAAGGAAAGATGGAGCCATGTAGATATGGAGAAATGGTAGCTGATACTTGGATGAACACAAGCTATAGGGCTTGTGGTCTTGGTTTCCAGTATTGGAAGGAAGTCTCTTCTATTTTGAGAGGGAATAAAAGGAGTCTCATTAAATAGGACTAGGAATCTATTATCAAGATTAAAGAAGAATAGGGATTTACTCTTTGGTTGAGAGGGAGTGATACTTGATATCACATGTGAATTCTCCTCTTCAAGTGATGAAGAGAGAATGACGAAGGATTAGATAATAATTTGTGGTTTCCTTGAGGATATAACTTGAAAGAAAGGAAAGGGGTCATCACTCTGTTGTGGCCACAACCACCACCCTATCAAAACCTGCCTTGGTAGCAATTTTGAATGGGTCCCCTAAAAGTTGATCTTTCACCTTCCGAATGGTTAGTCTTATCCCAGAGACTTTAACTCGTTGCTGAGTCAAACCTTCAATTCATAATGGTTGAGCCCCCTTTTTTAAATATCTGCAACATAATCCATCTCTAGCCCTTCCTAACCCCCCATTCATTTCCTCCATCGGGACTTTTCCAACCCTCAAAAACCTTCTATCGCACCTCATTCCCCATAACCCTTTACAATGGAAACACTTTGTAAATATGCATAAATCACTCCTTTTTGGCCTATCGCAATCAACATTGCGCATTGCTCTCTTCCAGACTCGACGACATTATCAACCCAAATATATATATTTCAGGTCTGGAGCCATATCGCACATTACTATTGGCAGGGTCAGGGGCTTATATATATAAGGCGCGCCACTATACTTCGGACTCGACGACATTATCAACCATATTACATAGATATATTGGGTCCAGAGCTATATCGCATATCGCTATCGGCCAAGTCCAACGCTTATATATATATATATATAT
>APFE030391348.1:10336-29454 GCA_000404065.3 Pinus taeda | reverse complement strand
AGAACACCCGGAAGTGTTCTAACCCTTCCACCTTGCAAATTCAACTTTACTTTTCCACGACCAACGATTCTAGCCTTCCTATCATCCCCTAAGAATACATCACCACCATCATATTTCTCATACTCGCAGAACCACTCTCTATGGGGGGTTAAGTGAAAGGATGCACCTAATTCAATCAACCATGCCTCATGATCTACATGTGTACTTGAAGAAGCCAAGTACACATCCCCACCTTCATCTGAGGTGGTTTTCGCCTCTGCAAAAGGAGCATAATCATATCCCTTTCCTTTTTTAGGAGCTTTAGATTTACAGTACCTTTTATAGTGTCCTTCCTTTCCACATTTCCAGCAAACTACCTTTACAAGTTTTCCTAGAGATTTAGATCTCCCTCTCAATGAATTATTTTTGTTATGTTCTGGGGCCATCCTCATACAGACAAGGCATCACCATTTTGGCTCTCCATATTTTTCTGTCTCATCTCCTCCATCAGCAAGGATGAGGCTATTTCATCAAATTGCAAAGCAGTTGCATTGCTACCTATTGCAATAACCAGACTATCCCACGAATCTGGTAGAGAACACAGCAAACTGATGCACTTATCTTCATCTGAAATTTTAATATCAACAGATAATAACTGACTTACCATAGTATTAAATGCATTCAGATGTTCTGTCACCGAGTCTCCATCTTTCATCCTCAGGTTATACAGCTTTTTCCGCAGGAACAATTTATTCACCAGAGACTTAGATTGGTACAAAGTCCCTTACTTGTCCCACAAAGCCTTCGCTGTAGCTTCCCCTGATACATTCAACAATACTGAATCTGAGACACACAATCGTATTGTGCGCTTTGCCTTCCGATCCAACTTCTTCCATTCTTCATCGGTCACTCCCGTTGGTTTAGTACCCGGATCTACCGCGATCCACTGATCTTTATCCACCAACAGATCCTCCATCTTGAGTTTCCACAACTCAAAAACTCTGACCATTGAACTTCTCAATCTCTATCTTTCCGCTGCTCGCCATCTTCTTTCACCACCAGAATCGATCTCGCAGATCTCCCACTGAACAGGGTCTACCACAGGCCCGAGTGAAACCCCTCAGGAACAAAGGTGTCCCCTTGAAGCCAAAACAACTCTGATACCAAAGGTAGGTTATAACCTCGTACAAAAATTACCTGCATACGAATTCTAAAAACATAGAAAATAAACTATGCGAGAGCATAACACATAAAACACATATACACAGAGATTTTCCCCTCGATCCCAAAACCGGGACTACTAGCTTGATTTTTCATTATGTTCCTTTCAATGTTACAATACATATTTATACATGTCAAAGCATCTAATAACATGGACTGAAAACCATCGCATCCAAAACCATGGACTGAAAACCATCATTTCCAAAACCATGTGCGAAAACCATGCAAAAAACCATAGGTAGGTCTACCCAACCTAATATAGGGTTCAAAAAAAAAATTCACCACGGCACTGCCTTGGACCCTGTAGAGGGGGACTACTCGCCCCCCTCAAACCCCTTGTGACCCCCCCCCCCCCACTGCATAATCACACAACGAGGGGGCTCCGCCCCCCTCTAACCCCCAGTAACTACGATAAAATAACCAACAACAATTAAAACTTAAAATTCAAACATATCTATATATATATTCAAAACAGAATCAATTAATAATGTTATAAATACCACTTAATTAATAAAATTTACAATAAATATTAGCGATACCAGAGTAAGAATAAATGTTGATTTTGATTAAAATTTTACCTCAAGAAAATAATTATACTTAAAAAAAAAAAATTATTAATAATATTAATAAAATTTTAAACAAATTAAAAAATAAAAAATTCAATTAAATCAAATAAAATTATATTAATTTATGTTTGTACATCTTATAAACAATGATAACAAGTGATTTGAATTGCATCTCTGAGTTACATAATGCTTCATAACATAATCAACATCTATTAAAATATCTCAAAATAATTATTAAAAATAGCAGATTAAAAAGTATCACTCAATTAATCTATATTTACATATACATTATTAACATATATTAAAAAAAAAAGTTAAAGGACAATAGATTGAGTGGTAGTTAGTGGGTTTAATGAAAAGTTTAAAACTGTGATGATTAGAAATGCAAAATCTATTTTTCTAACTAAAATTTTGAAATAGCTTCAAAAAAAATAAAAATTATAAAAGCATACATAACCAATAATTTCAAAACAAATAATTCTTATCATTAATTTTTTCTTTTCTTGGAAAAATCTCATAACTTTCATATAATATTGAATGATTACAAAAATTACATTTTTCAAATACACTAAATGCATTCTAATAGGGCCCATGATTACTCAGTTGTTTGGAATCCATGGCAATGTAAATAAAGTCAACTAATTATAAGCCTTGAGATTATTTTTAAATACATATACATAGTTGAATCACTGGCTACTCATAAGTAAAGAAGAAAGTACAAAAGTGTGTCACCTCGAAACAAACAAGAGTATAAGAAAAAACTATATTGTCACATCCTGATTTTCCTACAGAGCAAGGTTTATGGATGGAAAATGATAATACTCATAGTGATCTTCCCTTATTGTACTACAATCCTCCATGTGCAATATGCTAAGTGGATACCATTCTTTGAAAGTCGATTAGCCATCCAATGCTTCTTTGTGCACACATGAGAGAAAGATAAATCAATGAGAGTACCCTTGATATGTAGGACCTCATCCAATAAATCCATGGATTGTTTACAATGGAAATACTAGGAACCTTTGACACATCCTATGATGAGAAGGGAGTCTACAAAGATCTGAATTGTTTCACACCCTTTTTCTCTTGCAAACAACAGTAAAATTGTTAGAACAAAATGTGCAATGAAGTTGTTTGATCCCCTACCCAACCCCATGGATATGGAGAAGTAATAGTTTTATGATAGATGTAGCACAACCCCCCCTCCACAATGCCTTTCATCACCTTGATAGCCCTCATCAAAATATCCCCACAACCTATCCTTATCAGTCACTTATGGAACGATCGACCTATTTGATATTGTAGAAGTCTTTACTAGTAAAAGAGTGAAAACAATAATACATTGAGTTGTTGTCCTTTCAGCTAAGGGGGGGACTTCCTAGAAAATGCCATTATTCCTAGAAATCCAAATACCCAATAAGATAATAAAAATAATGGTCCTAAGATATTTTAGCAAAATGTCCTCAAACCAATTTTTCCAAGTTATCTCGATAGAATGCCCCATCTAAAGTGATGTCAGGTTAACATCGATTGCACTAATTTTTGAAGCCGATAAATATCATAGTGCTAAACATATGGTAAAAAAAGTTCTTGCTTACCAAAACTTAGGGAGATAAATACCTTTTTAATCCTTTTTTACACTTAAGTGGGAGGAGTTCCATAGGTAACACGAAACAACCATATTCAAGTGTCATTCAAATATAGCCACCAGAGCCAAGAGATTTCCATGTAGTATGTGCAGCCTAAACATAGGTTAGAACCACCATGGAACAGACTATATAAATAGTCTTGTATTCATTATTATAGAATGAAGGTTTACCTTTCAACTAACATGGCTTGATCCTCCTCAAGCCCTTCTCCTTTAATTGGTTTCCTTGCAAAGTTATTGTCCAACTCCGCCTTATGACCACAACATATAACCACATTCAAACCTTATGAGGAAGAATTGTGTCCCGTCCACTCTTCAACATGTCACCCTAGTCCATACATCACCATAAATGTTTCTTAGCAGTCACGCCTTTGACACGTCCCAAGAAGACAAAAGTTGGGACAAGAATGTTTCCCATCACTTGTCATTCAGCCTCCTGTTAAATGTTGACCTCGAAATACAAAGTTTTATTGCACGTATTTTTGGAACTCTTTATCCAATACACAAGGTCTACTTCACCCCGACACTCTCCACATCACTGATCTCAACATGTCATCCCAATCCTTGTCATCCTAGTGCTTCCACTACATGCTACTTCTTTAATCATCTAGGTAACAAACTTCGGGGAATAGGAATGTTTACATCTTTTGTAGCATTTCAATTTTCCATCAAGTGTTGAAATAATCTTTCCATGTAGTCACTTGTTAGTCACCATTCATTGTACTAGCTCCACTTCATCCCAGCCTATTCCAGATCGCCAAACCCCCACATCATCCCAGCCTGTTCCAAATCGCCAAACCCCCACATCATCCCAGCCTACATCACTCTGATACTTTCTAGTGGTGCGAAAGGACATAACCTCTGGAAGACTTAACCAAGGGAACAAGAAAATTCCCATCTCCATCCTTTAATATTCAATCGACACTCGGTAATATTCGTCACCCCAGTGATTTGTTAAGGTTTGACACATCTCCCTACTTGTACACATCTACTAGCTTCTACATGTCAGATCGATGCTTAGTCATCCTAGTTACTACATTCTGTATCATTCCTTCAAACTTTTGTGATGTAAATTCCTTCCATCACTTACTATCCTCAACCTTTGTTAGCTTATGAAATTCATGTAACTTATAACTCTATCTCAACCCCTTAAAATTTGTTATCATCTCTTCTATTCATAGGCTTTAATAAAAACTTAAACATAGACCTCACACTCCTCATCTCTATCCTTCATGATTATTGGATTCCTTCGCTTTCATCGTGCCTCTTATCTATTCCAATTCAATGGAAACCAACTCCACCATAGGTTTAACAATTGTGCAACACCTTGGAAATATACATGTGCTCCTACTCGATCCTTTGTTGATTCTAATGTTCATTCTTGAAATACACTCCATCCTAAACTTATCTTATATAAGCCTGCCACAAACTCATGCTTAAAAATAGAAATATAATTTTGCATAACAATAAACAAAGGCTTAGCACACACAAACTGCAAACACTCAAACAAGGTGTTTCCTCATATTATATAAACATATCTTACAAAGGCCTTCATGCCCTCTTAGGTTTAATTTACATTAATTAAACCCATTTTTGCCCTTTTGGACCACTTGGCCTTGCTCCTTTACTCTTGACTCTCCCTTTTTTTCACACCACTACATATATTACATGCTCTCAACAACATATTTACATAAGGTATTCTGAAACCATAATTTAGCTATGATCCACTAATAATTCAACAAATTCCTATTTCCAAATCCTCTAGATCCACATATCTTTCAATAGTTCTAACTAACCCTCAAATCTCTATAACTCTCAAATATTTTCAAAATTCAGGCTTATGTGATCCATACTTGATTTATTGAGAAAAACTTTTGGCATAATCACATAGGAAATTTTTTGTCGACGAACCACACTATATGTTTTGAAATGTGTCGACAAAACATCTGCAATGTGATTATGTTGAATATTTTCTCGATAAATCTCTCAAATATTATCAATATATCACAGTAAAGAGTAGATATGATTACAATATTCCTCATTCTCATCACTTAGGTACAATTCTTCTAAAAAAATAGGAAAATACATTTAAACTAAATAATTAAATCTAATTTAGGGAACCAACTCCCTCAGCAAATGAAACCCCCAGTTCTATTCAAAAGGATTTTTGACTTGGAGGTAAGATGCTCCTGCATCATACTCCAAAGGTGAAAAAACTCATGGTCTCCTCACCATGTGCTTCCATACACTGATGAAATCCTCCTGGATCCGAAACTTTAGTTTGTAACTAATCATTTGTTCTATCATGTTGTTGTTGTTCTGGTATTGTATTCTTCATTCTTCTAGGCTTCCAAATTGTATGCTATAATTCTCCTCCTTCTTTGTTTATCTAGAAACCAACTCCAACATAGGTTTAACAATTGTGCAACACCTTTGAAATATACATGTGCTCCTCCTCGGTCCTTTGTTAATTCTAATGTTTATTCTTGAAATACTCTCCCTCCTAAACTTATCTTCTATAAGCCTTCCACACACTCATGCTTAAAAATAGAAATATAATTTTGTATGACAATAAACAAAGTCTTAGCATACACAAATTCCAAACAGTCAAACAAGGTGTTTCCTCATATTATATGAAAATATTTTTAAAAGGCCTTCATGCCCTCTTAGGTTTAATTTACATTAATTAAACCCCTTTAGGCCCTTTTCACCCACTTGCCTTTGTTCCTCTACTCTCAACTCTCCAAGTTTTTTCACACCACTACATACATTACATGCTCTCGACTACATATTTACATAAGGTATTCTGAAACCATAATTGTTGAAATATGGCAACAAGAATATTCCAATTTAATTTGTCCTTGAATTAAAATCGAATTTAGTCTTAACAACGTCTTGGAAATAATTAATTAATTTATTTTAAATTAATTAGTTGGAGAAATTCAAGTTAGAAGTCTTTCTGAAGTCATGCAAGAGTTATCCCTTAAATTAAGGAGATAAAATGGTATATTTGAGATTGTAATTAGCTAACTCGGTTATATTGAGTTAAGTCTAGTTAAATTAGATCCAAACATTTGAGGAACTAATAGTGATTAACAATCAGTTGATGCATTAATGCACTCAACTAGTGCTACTCCAATTAACTAAAGATTCCCTCATCAGAAACTCATGCATGTCTATTCTGAGAAAGACCCAATTGAGATTAATGTTAAAGGATAGTGTACTATCAGTTGCATGTGTTTTCTCATGGAGAAAACTCATGCATGTAGTCAAGGATTCATCCTTGAGGATTGCGTAGTTTTGAAGGATTGGTTTTTCACTTGGTAAAAGGCAAATCATCCACAAGGAACAGCGCAAGGAAATAGGATCTTGGAAGGCAAAGAGGAAGGCTGGAGAGAAGCCAAGATTACCTGTGAGAATCTATGAGGATTGTACTGAGAGCTGGCTAGATGTGAGAGCTAAGGCTTTGTATAATTCCTATGTATTTCCACCATGTATGATAATACAATAGTGTGGGGATTTTAGCTGAGGCTTTCCCCAAAGAATTTTTCATGTGTATTGGGCCATTGATTCTTCTTCTTCTGGTTCTATTGTTCAGCTCGATATTTAAGCTTCTGCAAATTGATAGTAGAAGTAGGTTATAGTATTCTACTTTGATTTATATTGCATTATTGGGTTAACCTATCACAGATTGTCTACAATAATTTGGTTTAGATCCACCAATAATTCAACAAATTCCTATTTCCAGATCCTCTAGATCCACATATCTTTCAAGAGATCTAACTAAACCTCAAATCTCTCTAACTCTCTCAAATATTTTCAAAATTCAGGCTTATGTGATCCATACTTGAATTATTGAGAATTTTTTTGGCATAATCACATAGGAGATGTTTTGTCGATGAACCACAATAGATGGTTCCAAATGTGTCGACAAAACATCTCCTATGTGATTATGCCGAAATTTTTCTTGATAAATCTCTCAAATATATCAAGATATCGCAATAAAGAGTGGATATTATTACAATATTCCTCACTCTCATCACTTAGGTACAATTCTTCTAAAAAAATAGGAAAATACATTTAAACTAAATAATAAAATCTAATTTAGGGAACCAACTCTCTTGGCAAATGAAACCCCCAGTTATAGTCAAAAGGAGTTTTGACTTGGAAGTAAGATGCTCTTGCATCATACTCCTAAGGTCAAAAAACTGATGGTCTCCTCACCATGTGCTTTCATATATTGATGAAATCCTCATGGATCCCAAACTTTAGTTTGCAACTGATCATCTGTTATGCCATGTTGTTTTTGTTTTGATATTGTCTTCTTCATTCTTCTAGGCTTCCAAATTGTATGATATAATTCTCCTCCTTCTTTGTTGATCTAGAAACCAACTCCACCATAGGTTTAACAATTGTGCAACAACTTGGAAATATACATGTACTCCTCGGTCCTTTGTTAATTCTAATGTTCATTCTTGAAATAATCTCCCTCCTAAACTTATCTTCTATAAGCCTGCCACACACTCATGCTTAAAAATAGAAATATAATTTTATATAACAATAAACAAAGGCTTAGCACACACAAATTCCAAACACTCAAACAAGTTGTTTCCTCATATTATATACATATATTTTACAAAGGCCTTCATGCCCTCTTAGGTTTAATTTACATTAATTAAACCCCTTTTGGCCCACTTGGCTTTGCTCCTCTACTCTCGACTCTGCCTTTTTTTTCACACCACTACTTACATTACATGCTCTCGACTACATATTTACATAAGGCATTCGAAAACCATAATTTGGTTTAGATCCACAAATAATTCAACAAATTCCTATTTCCAAATCCTCTAGATCCACATATCTTTCAAGAGATCTAGCTAACCCTCAAATTTCTCTAACACTCTCAAATATTTTCAAAATTTAGGCTTATGTGATCCGTACTTGAATTATTGAGAAAAAATTGGCATAATCACATAGGAGATGTTTTGTCAATGAACCACACTGGATGGTTCAAAATGTGTCAACAAAACATCTCCTATGTGATTATGCCGAAAGTTTTCTCAATAAATCTCTCAAATATGATCAATGTATCCCAGTAAAGAGTAGATATGATTACAATATTCCTCACTCTCATCACTTAGGTACAATTCTTCTAAAAAATAGGAAAATACATTTAAACTAAATAGTTAAATCTAATTTAGGGAACCAACTCCCTCGGCAATGAAACCCCCAGTTCTAGTCAAAGAAAGTTTTGACTTGGAAGTAAGATGCTCCTGCATCATACTCCCAAGGTCAAAAAACTCATGGTCTCCCCACCATGTGCTTTCATATACTGATGAAATCCTCCTAGATCCCAAACTTTAGTTTGTAACTGATCATTTGTTTTTTCATGTTGTTGTTGTTCTGCTATTGTCTTCTTCATTCTTCTAGGCTTCCAAATTGTGTTCTATAATTCTCCTCCTTCTTTGTTGATATAGACCTGTTATGTCATCTCCAATCCACTACTAACTTTCCTTATTTCTACAATATGCCTACTCTGAGACACATTCATTAGTATCTTCCTCATCTCTTCAATATCTATGTCCAGGTTGTCCTCTGGCTGGTACAAACTCTATGAATCTCTGTTTTTTTCTTACTAAAATTTATTGCTAGTACTAATTGATTTTTATTTCGCCTTCACCTCATATTCCTTTAAACTGTTTGAACTTGTCATGTTTTCACTTTCTTCACCACTTGACTTTGGATTCTCCAACCAATCCTATAAAAAATTGATCTCTACTACGAAATCACTAACATTTCCCAGATAAATCTTCAACTCTAATTTCTTTGTCATGGCATTATTTTTCCTTACTCCATCTTCCATAGTATGATCTTATTTAAGAGATTTTATGCCATCATCATATTTCATGGAAACTTCCAATAATTTTACATCTCTAATATTTGCAAACACATGCTTAAGAAAAAATTCCTCAATCCCAGCCCTTTCCTCCAATAGCTTCATTTCTTTATGAACCTATATAAACATGTCACTTGAGTGTTGTTCATTTCCTGCAATCATACACAAATCATTAGTTTTAAAAACATAAGGCTCCTTACCCTATTTTGATGCCTCTGTTAGCACATCCTCATGTTGATCTAAACTAATTCAATAATTCACCAAACTATCAATAAATATCTTCTCCACATCTATGCCTTCTTCTTCATCAATGCACAAGCCTTCTCCATAAACAATTGAATTATACTCATCTACTCTAAGATCTTCCTTCACATTGTCATACATTCTCTATCCCAACTTTTTTGTATTGGAGGTCATCTTACCTTCTTGTTCTTCATTGTCCATCCATACATCTAATCCTCTTGGCTTTCTTGTAGCAATTGCTTCACACAATTGAGTTCTTCTCTTAACTCATCCATCTCATTCTCAAATTCCTCATCACTCTTCCTCTTTATGTTACCTTTCTTGGCATTCTTTTTCATTTGATTATGGCTTCTGCTCTCTAAACACTCGACATGACTATCAATATCCATCCTTTTATTCTTCTGTGAAATTTCCTTGTCCAATAAGAATTCTCCATCTTGTAACAATATTTTCTCTTGCCACAATACTAAATTCTCCTCTTAGTATACTTCTCTTCACTTTCTCTTGGCAATTCTACCCACACTCACTATAGAACTTCCTTTTGGAAACTTCTACCCAACTGTCATTGAAAATTGTCCTCCTCCTGGTTCTTTGTGATAGGAGTTCTTCTCCTTATTTCTTCTACAACATGTATGCTTGTAAACTTTAAAAGTTGTTGGGTTTCTACATTTTCATCTGCTCACCTCTCTCTTCTCTTTCATTGTCATCACTTTAGCAATTTCATCTTGTTGTTGGTGTTCTATCATAATTTCTTCTTTTAAGAGTTTTGCTTGCTCCTTCTTCTTTTGAAAAAATGTTACTTGTTGTATGGCTTCTACCTCCAAACACAAATACTTATGAACATATTTAACATAAAAACATCAATAATTTTCAAGATATGCTTCAATACCTTATTGTTTTTTAAAAAATCTACACATTTCCTTTGCCTTTTCCTTATACATTCCTCCATATATATTCTCCCAATTTAAAATAATTTCAAGTTGCTATAATCTATGCAAATTATGTCTGTCAATTCCTTCCAAAATTAACTTTACAGGAAAAATCAAATACTATCCTCCCAAAACAAATATCCTCCAATCTAAAGACAAATTTTAAACTTACTATGTGCCTTAAAGAATATTAATAGTATTTTAGCAATCATCTATCCTCTACTTCAGTACAAAAATTAAAATAATTTCTAAACCTGATTTTCTACAAACTCTGTTTATTCAAAGAGATTTATGTATCCTCCACTAAATAATTTCAGTCTAAACAGATTTCTAGCTCTGATACTAAGTGATGTTGGCCTAACATTGGTTAACATTGGTTGTGCCAATTTTTCTAGCCTAAAAAACCCATGGTGCCAAAAATATGGTCAAAAAGGTGTTTCCTTACCCAAACTTCGGGAGATAAATCCCTTTTAATCCTCATTTTAAGCTTAAGTGGTAGGATTTGCATGGCTAATATAAACCCACTAGATTCATGTTTGTTCAAATATAGCCACAAGGAAAGAGATTTCCATGTAGTATGTGCGACCCAAACATAGCGCAGAACCACCATGGCCAAGGCTATATAAATAATCTCACAGTCATGATTGTGGAACAAATGTTTACCTTTCAACTAACACGACCTTATGCTCCTCAAGCCCTTCTCCTTTAACAAGTTTCCTTACAACTGAGTTTATGTCCAACTATGCCTTATGACGAAAACATATAACCACATTCAAATCTTTTGTGGAATAATTGGGTCTCATCCACTCTTCAAAACGATATGATGGTGCATATGTCACCCTAGGCTTTTCTTAGCATGCACTCTTCCAAAACCTCTTAAGGAGACAGGGTCGAGACGAGAATGTTTCTCGTCACTTGTCATTCAATCTCCCAATAATTGTTGACCTCATAATCTGAGCTTTTACTACACAATTTTTTGTAACTTGTTGTCAAATGCATAAGGTCCGCTTCACCATGACGCTTTCTACATCATCAGTTTCAACACGTCATCCCAATTCTCGACATATTGATGCTTCCACTGTTGGAAATATTGAGCAGGTGAATCATTATTTCCTTTAATTTTACAATTGATTAGGTTATTTTAACTTATTGTATCATCAAGACAAACACAAAGCAGTATCACATCACAAAAATAGTGAAAAAATGTTTATCTCAATAAAGACTTCATTATGTATCATTACATACAAGTTTACTAGTAAGGACTGGAAGGAAGTAAAATACTCCATGGGTTTTACTAACAAGGCTGCAAGGAAGAAGTTTCTCCCTAAGTCTAAAGATGTTTGCAAACTCAATCTTAAGGGGTTCTCAAATCCTATTACATTATACAACAATGTTGTTGTACTTCAACTCAATCACTTTCTCACCATATAATGATCAAGACTAAGCTTTAGCTCCTATACTAGGGACATTGACCTAGATGCAATTTCAATCTGGTCAAATGTATTTGAACTATTAATTGTTGTTGAAAGGGTGACATTTCAATCTCCACATAAAGCTAACCATAGTGGAACTTCAACAAGGCATCATTGGTTGTCCAATACACTTGAGTCATCATCAAACATGTTCTCTCATAGGTCTATTGCTAGGGTTGATATGCAAGGAGGAAACTTTAAAAAAAAATGTCACAAGAGAAAGTTTTCCTAACTCAACGCAAGGTCCGTTGTCACCACAACTTGAGAAATGGCTTGTTGTCAACACTACTCATTAGTATTAATCCTCACACAATATATTTTTTCACCTACTGCCAATAATATACCAAGAGCAACAATTTGTACCTCAAATGTAATGATGTCTTTTCCTTCTTGTAGATTTCCTTTGTTGATGCCATTGTCCAAATTTTCATTGTTGTAAGTTTTTGGTCAATACCTTTTTCTTCCAGTTAGCACTTCTCTTTTATACTTCCTTAATTTGGTATATAAGCATTGCTTCAAAACCCATATGAGTCACACAAATTTTGGGTGAATCTACCTTTAGTTTCTAGTGTCTTCAAGTTTATTCTTGTAACACAAGACTGGCTATATCAAATTGATGATTCTATTAAAGATACATATATGTTGATCTAGAACCCTTGTTCAACTTCTATGGCCATCATTGCACTTGGGTATATTTTCAGTAATCAAACAAGTTTCCATTGCTTTCCTATCTCTGTCTTGATAATTTCAAACAAATAACAACTAGTGATATTTAGGATCCATACTACAATTAATGTCAAAGGAATATGCAATAAGACTCAGAACCTTTAGAATGCGTTCACCCAACTTCAAGCATACTAGCTAGATATTACAGACAAGTTCAACCCAAAATGTTTCAATAAAAAAATAATATGCCAAGGATCAAGTTATTAATGCTTGTAAGGGTTAAACCCTTGATAATTTTTAGAGAACTTCTGACACAACTTGAAATATTTCATTGTTTTCACAAACTTGAATGTGGTTAAGATGTTGCACAAGTAAATAAACTTTCTATAGACACCACACACCTGATATCTTACGCACATGAGAGATTAGTGCATTTTCAACCCTCTACTTTAGCAATGTGTAAATTCTATCACAGATTTGGGCCATGAATCAAGTAAGTATGATCTAAAGAAAATTTATTAACCTCAACCTATAATATACCTAAGATTTTTTCTATGATTTTAGCATCGAACTGCTCGTGAGGACAAAGGCCTTAGATTAGCCTCCAGACCTGACATGTGATTTCTTCTAGTAGATATGTCCGTCAATTCCATAAATATACTAGGAATTTCCAACCATAGAGCTCCAACAATGCAGGTGTAGCTCCAATGAATCACCATGAGCAAAGGATAAACACTAGATAAAGGAGAAGGTCTTATGGAAGTATGTGTAAACTTAAAATTAATGCATCTTTGAAATGTAGGCCATGACCAAGCTTCAAATCTGTGTTGAAGAAATGTCTCACTCAACACCCATACTACTCATACTTAGCCTTATTACAAGGTTAAACTCTCTCCAAAGGATACCTCAGATATATTGTTTCTTCATGTATACTATAACCATAAAACAAAATCCCTTCATATATTTGATCTCCTAGTCACTATTGAGAAAACGCCCTTGATATCAATCTCAAATCTCCATCCAAGTTTCTCTCAAATTAGTGGTTAGGATTACTAAATAGAGCTTCTAGTTCATGCATATTTCTTCCTTAGGAGGTCTCGACTCATCCAAATGAAAGGAATTTAAGAAATGTCATAGTCCAAGGAAACCAAATACAAGCCAACCAAAACCTTCATGTTTAAATCTTCATATACAAGACCATAGGTATATGAATATCCACAGAGATATATATATTTTTATAAAACCCTCACCCTATCACTAGATCAACTAATTTCCATGATTGGATTAGGGAATTCTTTTAATCTTGGCTCCATATTTGTGCTCATAATTTTGCATAAGATCTGCTCCAAAGAGAAGTTCAAATGGTCTTAGATGCCCATCATATCCCTATACTAAGAAACCTGAACACACACGCCTTGCTTTTTTTCAAGAGGGCCGAATAGAATCAATCTTCTTAGTTATTCTATTGCACAAAGGCTACATATATTTATTGATGAAGACAAGTAAATGTAACCCAATGAAACCCTTAACCTAAATCATCCAAATAACAATACACCCTTCATTAATGTTTGGACCTCCTTCAAGAATAAAAAAAATTACCTTGGCCATAGAGTTTTCTTACCTCAAATCAATGTTCAAATCATTGCACTTTTGAAGAAGTTGAGTGGCTTTATATAGATTTTGAGGGAGCCAACTTATATAGTTTAGAGGTAAAGATTCGAAACTTAACATTTCAAATTAGAGCCAAAAATGTAGGTTGACTTGGTTTAGAATCCCTCCATAAATTATTTTTCTATAACAAAAATTGAGTTAATTCTTAAATAAGAATCCTTTTTGTTCCACATGACTTGAATAATGTTCTGGCCAATGCTAAGTTTCCACCTCATCTCTTTTTGGGGATTTTTACCATATAAGGGAGCTTGAGCTTTGAACAAACATATTTCTCAAACTATGAGGACCCTCATAGCGTGCCACATATTGTCGAAATCGACATGATGAGAAGAATACAACAAATGTGATTTTGACCACAAATACCTTACATTTCCTTATATTTGTCATCAAGGATGGGGCATCTATATGGTATGATCATCTTCAAAGGGATCTAAACCCTATAGCTAGGGTTTCATCAATGCATCATCTCATCCATGCATGCAAGCATTCTAAGGACTTCCTGCATACCTAGGACATCAATGACGATGTCTCGCACCCACTCGGAAATTATTGACAACATACTCAATAATCGCCCCATTTTTCATTGATGTCAACACATTGATCATCACTTTATTTGTTAAATAATCTCCAGTTAACTTTTTTCTTCTTTCTTCATTTATTTCCAACATTCTCTCCCCCTCTGACATCAATGGAAAAAGGTGGTTGATGCATGCTTTTCATTGGTGATATATTCATTTGACATGAGCTCCCCCTAACAATGTGTTCTCTTGTTTCATCATATCTTCCATTACACAAGCTCCCCCTAGCAATGTGCTTTCCTACTACATCATCTCTTCCATTAGACAAGATCCCCATGATAATGCACTCCTTTATTGCATCATCTGTTTCATTACACAACCTCCACCTAACAACATGATATCCTCCTGCATCATATCTTCCAATTCTCTGAGAGTTCATTATGAGACTTGTTTTCTTTGCTAGTCCCTGGTGGTCTTGTCTTCTTTCCTAATGAATGCCTTTCCTACCTACTTTGGGGCCCACTTCATACCAATTCTACAGTCCCATGCAATATGTCCAAAATTGTGACACTAGAAGCACTTTATGTTTGGTTTGACCAATGGAGAAAATGGATTGTAGTCTTTGTTATCATAAGCATATGGAACTCTTTCTCTTCGAGAAAAACTTCCTCTAGGATTTTGATAAAAACCTCGTAATTACTCCTGCAATCTATGTCTCTATGTCCATAGTTATAACATGCAAAACAATAACCTGAAAACATATTGGCATACCTAGGAGAATATAATGATGGTCTTCTAAAGGTGTTTTTCTTTGGAGGATGCTCAAAGTCTAGCTAAATGACATTCTTGAATGTTTATCTATTCTCTTCATGTGTACCCTTCATCGAGGAAATAGAGTTAGTTTTGGTTGAATTATGTAACACATTGACTTGACGCTTTTATTCATATTTGGCATGAGACTTCTCTTCAACTTTGACTTATGTGGACTTGTATCAACATCTTTACTACTTGAAGATTCGATTATATAGCTTATTAAGGTCTAAACCTAACCCCTTTATTAATGCAATAGGCCCAAGGGGCCCCATAAGAGTCATTATTATTTATTTCATTAAATAGATCTCGTAAGCAGTTACCCACATTAATGGTTATTCTAAGTGGTTGACCCACATTATAAAAAAGAGACCACAATTAGTTAGTTTAGTTAAGGATGATGAATAAATGGGCCATAGCTAATAAATAAAGTGATTAACCCCGCATTATGAAAGGGACCACAATTATTTAGGGTTTTGTATCTTATGAAACCATATATAGTCGAAGATAGCAGGAGAAGTTATGTCTTGTGTTGTTGTAATTGAGCTCTGCTCTACTAGAGGTTCCCCCCTCAAAGAAGAAAGTGAACATTATTCATGTGGATAATAATAGAATATTTCCACTTTCTATCATCGTATTGTGTTATTTTCTATGGTATATCAGGGATATTTCATACTTCTATTATTTTCTATAGGTTAAGCATACTACAAGTGGTGGTATTAAAGCTCTTTCCTAGGCTAGTCACACCACCAATTTTAGCAAAAACAAAATTAGGCTAGAGACATGTTTCCACATCTTTAAACTATAGATATCTATCTTTAGACACATCAAACTATAGTTAGGGAAGCATACATGTAGGAAATACAAAAGGTGGTCATGTTTTTTGGACTCCCTTGTAGCCCTTGTTAGTGCCCTTTTGAGTAGTAGCACATTAGACAACACCTTTACACAGACTACGCTTCCATGTACCTCTGGTATATATGAATTCCCCCAAGGGTACCTTGAAACCAACCTTAGATGATTCTTCAACCATCTTGCTACTATAGTACAACAAAAACAACACTCGAGGATATTACTCGCACATACCGAGGGTAGTCGGGTAGTATGAATAAGGGCATGGTCGGTCCTCCTTAGTTGGTGCTCTGAAAGATAGGGCCAAGTACTACTATTAGACCCCTGTGTATATCGTGATTTGTAGAACCTGGCACTCCTTTATTTCCATAATTCCATCACTTCATGTTTAGCCATCACATTCCTACACGTTTTATAGTATCAAGAAGTTGGGGTTTCTACCATGATAGTATAGATTAGTTGGGACGTCCAAATTCCTACACATTTTGTAGTATCGAGAATTTGGGATTTTGGTTGTTGTAATAATGATCAGCTAGGAGTAATACTCCTATCGAAGTAATTAAAATAAAAATGTTTGGTGGTCCCAAAATTCCACTTACAAGAGACCTAGCCCACAAGATTCATGATGGTGAAATAATCGTAGTGATACCATCTGCTAGTAAGCCTCCATTTTTCAAGCGATCCCAATTTTTTCAGTAGTGATTTCAAGTGACTCACATTAATTGACTCCTTTTCGTGCACCCATTACAACCATACTAATTCTAAGTAAAACAAAATTTAGATTCAGTCAATTGTACGCTAGCTATGAGGGCTCAAGCTATGGAAAATCTTGTGAAAATAGTGACAAACCTAGAAGCACACATCACCACCACAGTCCAAGATGTAGTGACAATGGACCTAGAATCCATGCAATAATACATCAAGGCTAAAGACACCATGGGGGAGGGGAAAAATGTCAATGCCCACCTAGAAGGAGAATCTATAAGCCACAATCAATATGAGGGGTGTCATCATTTCCATGGGGTCACCAATATTCTAGCAATAAGATGCCCAAGCTTGACATGCACAAATTTGATAGTTCTAACCTGACATTGTGGGTGGCACAAATGGAACAAGATTTTCAACTCAACAATATCTGTGATGATGAAACCAAGCTACGTGTGGGAGCTCTTTACTTGGACCAAGACTTTTTACAGTGGTGGCAATGGCATCATAAACGTTATGCAGAAAAGCCAACTTGGAATATGTTCTCTAAATCAATTTGTGCATGCTTTAACTAGGATTCTCACTTTTTGGGTTGCCTCACTAAGATCAAATAGAATGGAACAATATGAGACTTCATAATGAAATTTGAACGACTATCTATCCAAACTGAGGGCCTATGGGATACATATTATATGGAATGTTTCATGAGTGGCCTCATGGAAGCCATCTAGACACATGCTCAAATGCATCAACTTGCTACTTGGTTGGAAGCTTGCCACAAATATTTAGGTGTCAAAGCTGAAATTAATGCTCAATCTAGTCATCCATAATTCTATCAAATGTAGACCCCACCCTTGCTAATGGACCCACCTAGACCCTTAAGGTTCAAAAGGTGTCACCCGCCGAAATAGCCGAAAGGAGAAGACAAGGATTGTGTTACTATTGTGATGAAAAATATTCACCAAGCCACAAATGCAAGGAACAAAATTTATTTCAAATTGACAATACTTAAAATAGCCCGTTAGATGAGGTCCTCTCAACTGAAGTGCCTAGGGAGGAGGAATAAAAACCTAAAATGGCCTCTGAAGAAGTACTAGATATTAATACAATACTAGATGAACAAATCATATCACTTCATGCATTACCTAGAATTTCTTCTCCACAAATGCTTAAAATCAAATGATTTATTAAGCATAGACCAGTGATGGTATTGATTGACAATGGAAGCATGCATAATTTTTTTGATAAATGGGTAGCTAAGGCAGTTCATTATTTTTTGCGAGAAGTATCCAATTTTCAAATCCTAATAAAATATGGGGGGCCATGAAATGTGAAGGACATTGCAAGAACATTAAGCTCTAGATGGGGGGATATCACCTTAAAACCCACATGTTTTCCATTCAAATGAGAAGCTGCAACATTATTCTTGGAGTGGAATGGCTCAAGACATTAGGCCCAATTACGATGGAGTTCTAGGAGCTTCAAGCATAATGGACACACTCATACGCTTAGGGGCCTCCATTATGGCCTACTATCATCAACTCACATACAATGGAGAAGCTCTTAAAAAAGGGCCACCATGGAGTAGTTTCTCAATTCAATGCAATCCAAGCCATTAAATTCAGCCCTACCACCATTCATCTAGATTTGCAATAGGTGTTGGGTCACCACCAACAGGCATTTGAAAAACCCAAGGAGCTACCACCCTCCCTAGGTGAGCATGATCATAACATCCCTTTCATTCTAGATAGCGAATTTTATGTAACCAACTCAAGAAAAGATAAATCAACGCCTTAGAATTCAGCCTCTTCGAGGGGGCAACCTCCTTTACATTACATGAATGAACAATTTTTGGATGATTCAAATGAAAAAACCTCATTTCTATATATAGGAGTCTAAGGAGTCATAATATAACCCAGCCGACCTAACAATAATAATATAA
>APFE030391347.1:220504-243767 GCA_000404065.3 Pinus taeda | reverse complement strand
CAGTACCTGAGTAGAGTCACTTCAGAGACACAAACATTGCTTGCTTCACCTCTCTGCATAGGAATCCTTTATCTTCTTTCACCTTTTATTATATTTTTTCATTTTTTATTTTGTTCAAAGAACTATACATAGGCACTTATTGATCTGATGTGGTGGAAGTGGGATCCCGACTTATTGAGAGTAGAAGAAGTTGTCCCTTGAGAGAAGGATATTTATATACCTCTAAAAAACTTGTTAAAGTTTCCTCCCTCCTTACTCTACTCAACTTATTTGACAACGAACCCAAAATAAAATACCAATTAGAGTAGGTGGTGCTAGTTATAGATTCAAGCATCATGATTCCACTATGGTTTTCTCCGAAAATAACGTATTTTCCATCAGGGTATAATCAACTAAAAGATTCAAGATTCATGCAAAGAGAGGGAATAAACAGATAACAAAGCATTGACAGTAGCACAACTTCCTCTTAAACTTCACCATGCTTGCTTCGAAAACCAAACACGGTCTCATGTGGAAGCTATCCTACAGCTGAGAAAAAAACAAAACAAAACAAAACAAAACAAAAAAACAACAAAACCAAAAAACAACAAAACAAAACAAAACAAACAAAACAAACAAACAAACAAAACAAAACAAAAACAAAACAAAACAAACAAAAAAACAAACAAAAAAACGAAATAAAACAAAAACAAAAACAAACAAACAAACAAACAAAACGAAATAAAACAAAACAAAACAAAACAAACAAACAAACAAACAAACAAACAAAAACAAACAAACAAACAAACAACCAAACAAAACAAAAACAAAAACAAAAACAAACAAACAAACAAACAAACAAAACAAACAAACAAAAACAAAAACAAAAACAAAAGCAAAAGCAAAAACAAAACAAAAACAAATCAAAACAAAACAAAACAAAACAAAGAAAACAACAAACTACCCCTACTCCTAACTAACCAAGAATAGGCCATACCTACGTAAAATGAAACTTCAAGTGTAACCACTGATGCATTGGCTGGCCTATATAGGCAAGGGAATGTACATCAAGAAATATATTCAAAAACAACAATAAACAATGAAAATAACGTTATACATACCATAACATTCAAAGTTTAAAATTATACGTAGAGAAATACAAAAGGAAAGCGCATGCAAAACACTTTGTGGAAGCATTATGGTGTTCGAACACACTACGACAATATGACACACAAGAACAATCTTTCGAACTTGTAAACTGGGCGAACATAAAGAAAGAATAAAACTTGTGTTTCACAACAAAGCTCACAAGTTATGATTCCTCTCAAGATTAAGCAATAGGATGGTGCAAAACAGATGGAGGATGCAAAATTTGAGATACAGTCGGATTTTCATTTTGTGTGGAGGAGTGATGAGGAGCCTTGAAATATACATCATTGTTCTAATTAGCATTGGAACTAGCCTCAAGGTTGTGAGAACCTGACATAACCATCCTCTCGAGCTAAAGTGCCTCGAACCCTTGCGGAAGTTCCAAAACATCATAAGATAGATCATCAAAAATCAGTGGCTCAGAAATATCAACCATTGAAAGATTAGAGTTGTGACCAGATGAATCAATGAAAATATCACAACATCCATGATCAGAAAGTTCAAGGTCAAAAACAGAGTGATACTCATGATATGATGAATTGTAAAGAAGGGAGGACTGAAAACAAAAAATTTCACCCTCTAATTCTTTACAATGATTAGGTGATGGATTCAAAAGATCAAGAAGAGAATATTTTTCCTCTACGCATTTGGATGTAAAACTGACATTTCATGAGTTCTGAGTGTGATCGGAAATAACATAATCAGAAACTGATTCTTTGGAAGATTCAACAAGAATGAGGAAGAGGCACGGAAGGAGAAAAATTAACCTTCATTGCAAATTCTTGTTTAGAGATAGAATCCCACACATAGTCATCATAAATTATATCATAGGTTTGTTGCTCAACACTAACTCCATCATAGCCCCAAGTGATAGCTCAATTGGTCGAGTTCCCATTGCTAAGTACCTTTTTAATCAGGAGGTCATGGGATCAAATCTTCTCAATGCCCTTAGGGTTAGCCCCAACTAGATAAGTCGACAGGTGGATCTACCCAGATTATTACCCATGGCTGTAACGGCCACTCAATGACCATGAACCACAGTTGAAAAAAAAACACTAACTCCATCTTGAAATTAATCCTCATGAACACCAACAGAAGTAGTCAAAAGAGGTGAACCAAACCACTTATAATCAGGAGGATCAAAGGAATCAACAGATGGGGGACGAGTAGATAACATATCATCGCAAATGTTAGATTCGCAGTCCAAACTTGCGATCAAATTTTGAGTGTGTGGGGTAGGAGAAGGTGGTATTAAATCATCTTATGAACTCTCAAGTTCTCCCATCTCAACCTGCAGAAATGGAGTTGTTTGATGAGGGGAATATAAAGAGTCGCTTGGAATAGCAACTTCCTTCGCCGCATATTTACGAGCTCTATAATCGAGGTACATTGGGAGACTTTCAAAAGACTGATATTCTTGTGGATTCATCAAAATGTGAACAAGAAATTCAAATTTCTCTTTCATTAGGTTCCAATCAATATCATCTTCAGAAAATTCAAAACAAAAATGAATGAAATGATCATGAAAATCATTAAGAGATTCATCAAGTGCTTTTCACAATCACATGATTTTCTTGAAAACATATTTATAATCATACCTATCAAAGGCACAGTAAATATCATTGACAAGACGTTCAAATGATGGAAGTGACGGGCAATGTGTAATACCATTACTTTACACGCGCTTTGAATGTGAGGACGAACAACATGCACACAGTATCCTCACAGTGAATATTATGTTTAATGCAAAATTTGAAAAAAACGAGCGGTGTGCTCGAGAATGTTTGTTCCACCCTCGCCATCGAATTTCAAATTTGACAAGTCATTGATTATTCCCGCGAGATCTTTCAAATTAGTGGTTCCAGAAAAATATATTGGGGTTAAGATTTGGAAAGAATCCATTAAATATGCGGAAATTTCAAACAAACTTCATGGGCTCAGCTTGTTATTTGGCCTTCCTTCTATTGCTAGAAATGTTGACGGTGTTGGACCCGCCAACATTCAAAGGATCTCCCTGATATGAAGTCTCAATTAGACCTCACACTGTTTGGTGTAGGAGTCCCATTTGGAATATGGTCCGGTTTCTGATGCAGTGGGTTTTAATTATGTTCCTTGGTTGTAATAAAGCATAGAGTGATGTATACTTTGGTGGGAATAAGTGTGTGACTCTGCAAAATTTCAAGTGCAATGCATGGAGGTTCTAACACATGAAGGGAAAATAAGTGAGTCCCTTAGAAGCCTGAAATAGTACGCAACTTGAAAGAAACATGCAATCATAAAGAAATCACAAGCTACTCTGTGAAATAGTTCACAAGTTAACAGTGATGGAATTAAACAACAACACACATTCAACAAGATTCGTACCAATGCAAACAAAATAGTTCATAAGTTAAATAACATATATTGGAAACATAACAAGAATAGTCCTACTATATTCACAACATATGCATGAAAACATGTGGGCTCTAAGATTTTATTAAGTGAAATTTCTAATCATACATTGACCATTGACAGACCACTAGCCCCGATAGTGGAACATGAAGTCAAAACCTGCTCCTCCAAAGAAAGATACTCCCTCTATGCTAACGGAGAAGCCAAGGCTTTCACAAACTCCCAAACACAAAATTCTAAGCCTAAGCCTAGCCAAAATCTTGGCTCCCAAAATGAGGATCTATTTATAACGAAAAGGGTGACTATTCACTTCCCCTTGTGACTCTTGGACTTCCCTCATGACTCTTCAATTTCTTTACATAATGACTCATTACATTCATTACATTGTGACCCTTCACATTCCAATATTGACACTTGGAATTAAACTTACAAAATAATATTACAATACACGTGTACCCATGTAAGACAAAATTGGGTAGAGCCAACTAGACAGCCTAATAATACAAAACAATTAAGCTTGAGTTTGGGGAAACTCCATCTCAGCAACTTCCACTTGTTGTTTCTCAATTATGCAACATTGCCAAGATTTGTACTACGGGATGACATCCCCAAACTGTGCGATGGTGTCAAGTTGGAAGCGGACTCTAGCCTCCATGGCATCTGGTTACACTAACTTGGATCCGGTTTGTGTTTCCTTCTTGAGTAGGAGCAAAATTGTGTTGATTTGGACAGGGCCACCAACGTACTTGTGCATGTTTTGTCTTTTTACTTCAAGATCTTTCTTGATGGATAACTATATCAATTGTTCCAAGTATTCTTCAATCTCCTGCCTAACTTAATTCCTGCGCTTGATCTCTGTGAGTGAGCCAACTGATGGTATCCCATGTGATTTCACCAAGAAGTCCAGGTTGTTGTAAAAATGTGCATATGAGGCTTGAGTGTTAGCATTGAACGAGGAAAATTGTTTGTTATTCTAGATGAGCATCCAAAAATTTTCCTTCTCCAACTCTGCCTCATGCCTTGTCTTCTTTCCCAATTCAAGTGATCCCCCTTTATATTCCATTGACCATTCATGCACGGTAGCAGTAATTGATTGCCCAGCCTTGAGAGTTTTGACATAATATTTACACTTTTGTTGCAACCCATGCAAGTGGACAACTTCCTTATGCACGGTAATAGGCTCCTCATAAAGAATATGCATGGTCTCTCCCAATGTCGATACTTCACCAAGTATCATTGCCTTCGGTTCTTCTAGATAACCTATGTGGGAGCTACATTTTGTAACTCTATTCAGAGTTGTTCAACCACTTTCCTAGCAGCCTGCAAGTTCTTTGCCAATTGTTTGTTCTCAGTCATCAAATAGTCTATATTTGACTTTGAAGCACCTATGAAGGCCAAGTTGGCTGCGACAATGGCACCTAGATTCCTTTGGGTGTTTTTCATGATCACTTTTTTTCTGATGAATGCAAGAGATGCAAGGTCATCCAAAAAATGTGTCTTCCTCGTTTGTATAATATTTTTCTAAATGTCATCATAGGTTAAATTGTACGTACCCATAACCAAACCATCATCGAGAGGAACAATTTCCTCTTCCTCAGTTGGAGCTTTCTCTTTCGAAGGATGGGGAGACCGAATGATGACCTAATGTGTACTTGCCATCAAGTCAACATCTTGATGATGTAGCTTCGGTTCCTCCTCCATGTCTTGGATTTAAATTAGCTCATCTATCTCTCGAGTGAGCTCCTTGTCCTACATCTGTTTTGTCGCCCCCTCTAACTGTCAATTATGTTCTTGTCTTCATGTTGTTTCTTCTACTATTACTTTTCGCCTTTCCTCCTCTTCTTGCTTTTGCCTTTCTCCCTCCAATTTCTTCTACTCTCATTCTTCCCTCTACTTTTAATATGCTTCCTGCACCCTTTGTTTCCTTTTCTTCGTCGTTGTTATAGACGCTATCATAATGATTGTATCTGCTTTCATCTTGCGGCTTCGCTCTCCCCCTAGATTGTGCACAACCTTCCTCTTTCCCTTCTTGTGCATTGGGTTGCACTCTTCCATTGGTGCTACCTCTATAGTGATTTCCTGTTGTGGAGAAATTTGTGAAGTTCCTGCAAAAATGACCATCTCGCGGGACTTGGAGACATCGTAACAACTCTTCCATGGTTCCTCCTCCGGCTAGGTAAAGGTCTCGCTTAGCCACTAGATATGAATCCTCACACAATGGTCTCTACAAACATTTTGGGGATCATACGGATTGAATTATAGAGTACTTAATGCAAAATTGTATATCACCTTTCTTTTGATATCCACGACTTTCAGATTCTTGATCTCGTACAATCCAATTTGCATAGGAAGAGTTGGCCAAGGTGCTTTCTTCTTCCTATGCAAATTTGTTGAAAACCCTGTGGAGAGATGATATGCAACCTCTTACATGACTAACTTATCAGTGGAATACCTTGATAAAATATGCAGAGACTTCTATCCACCGAACACCCTAAGGAAAGTGCCATCTCGTGAGGCAAACCAATCTGCTATCTACGATACTGCTTCCATTGCCCCATGTGACATGCAAGGTGGATCTTCCTCAAAGATTAACTTGTACAATGGAATGACGAAGTGGTCAGTTAGCTTCTCCATTAATCCTCTATGGAGGCACTCTGAAGGCAGCTTTCAATAAATATACACAGCATGCTCCCATGGTTTCCAAGTCCAATTCATGTTATGAAATGCATTGTGTGCATAGATTACATCCAATGGATATGAATACACGTAAAATCAAGCTTGCCCTCCCTTGGGAGGACTAAGGGGAATTAGATACATGGATATGAAATTATTGAGACAAAAAATATGACCAGTTGAATGGTTTACCTTCATTCACAACCTAGTCCAGTGAGAAAGATAGCCCTTCAAGAAAGGTCTTGGTGCTCTGTTGATCGTAGATTTTGTAACATGGGATTATCAACAGCTGATAGGCCCTCCTGAGAGATTTTGTCTTGTATATCTTGGTGGGTGTCTGACGGAACTTTGTTGGCTCTTTCACCCAACCTTTAGAAATATCCTTGGTGCTCAATTAGTTGTTTTTCGCATAAGTATGAATCCATGAGCGATTATGACTCTAGAAAATGGTGCATGAGATGATAATATGCTGCTAGAAAAGAAGCAAGCTTCCGTTCACTGATACTGCTAAGAGTCATAGTATTGGGATCCATGTGAGACAATATCCAGCTAATAACATCTACACATGGGAATGTTGGGTACCTACATGAAACCATGTGTAACCCCGACTTTTGGACATTGACATACACTTATTGGTCCTCCATATTTACTTTGAAGGTTCTTGCTAAGAAACTTCCATTCACCTTCTGCCATGTGATATCTGATTCCTTTTCTACAAATAGTTGAGTGTATGAGTATATTGGCAAGTAAATTGGCACACTCTCAACTTCATCCCTAGTGTTGCTCTCTATGGTATCCTTTGAAGCAGTTCTCTTGCATGTCATGACAACAAATACTGATGAAAAGAAGTACTCAACACCTACGATACATGTGGGACGAAAAATCACTCATGGCAGGCATAAATTAGCTTCAAAAAATCAAATTTCAAAGCAAGATCAAGTAACAAACCAATGAACTGATGAGGAGGATTGCACAATTCCTGTGGTCAAGGGAAGGGTACTGTTTGGAGGAACTACACATTACGCAGTCTCAATAGCCAATGATTTAACCTGAGGCTAGAGATTTTGTAATGTGCAATTCTGCCTGGGCAAACTAGGAAGGAGACTACGCATTAGTCTTAGTGGCCAAGGGTGAGAGCTTGACCACTGGAACTATAAAATTCATAGCTGGTTCAGCCTGGGATTGCACATTTCTCAATATCATAGGCCAAACTAAGAGCTTGAGCCTCAAACTTGCGCAATTCCCTACAAGACAAGGTGATGCATGGCCAAGGGATTAGCAGATATGCCCAATGAGAGTGTGAGAAACAAACATATCTTAGTGATGTTCCATGTTAAATTTCATATCTAACTAAGTATGGATATATCGGTGCAAAACAAGTGCAGAAGATCAACATGCAAAAGGAAAAACAAACATGCATGGAGATTCACCGCAACAATGACCGCTAACATGAAAAAACAAGAAAAATAATGTGACACTTATGAAAGGAGAACTACACACTGAAACAACACTTGTATAAGCTAATATACATTAAAACAATAGCAACCGTGAAAATAACCAAGCAAAAATTACATTCACAGAAGCCAAACGACAAAAAGCGATGAAAAAAACGACAAAAGGCGACAAAAGCAAAACTCGCCCTAAAAAGTGCCGCAAACTCCAGTGAAGGCTCCTTGATCTCCTTAGGAATGCTATAGCTCCAAGATTGAATGTAAAAATGAGCTCTAGTGGCATCCATTATAGAGATCTAGATTGATTAGGGTTTATGACGTGCATGCATAAAATCAAGGAAACAACGACACTTGGTAGAGAGTTCCAAAAATAAGTGTGCCACCTTCAGAAAACTAATTAGTAAATCCTTATTTTCTAGGGATGCCTTTTATCTTTTTTGATATTTTGGTTTTTTCTTTTTCAGGAAACTTGCATGCACAATACCAAGAAGGATTGTGTAATTACCAAGGACTAGGCAACTTATTGACTCGATGCATTGCACATCTTTTAGCTCAAGGTATGCTTTGCGCAGTTTCCATCAACAAGGCTAGGTTTGCATCCAGAATTGTGTAGTTTCCATGCTCAAGCTTGGCCTACCAAGAAGAATTGCGCAATTTATGGAGGCGAGGTTGCCCTGCCAAGAAGAATTGCAAAATTTATGGAGGCAAGGTTGGCTTGCCTTCCAAGATTATGCAGTTTCTGGAGGCAAGCCTAACAATGCTTCAAGGTCAAGTCAAGACTTAACTTGTGTTTGAAAGATGTCAAACCAAGATCAATACATCATAAGAAAAGCATGAAAATTTAAGTCTCGATCACAACATGAATACATGATGATAGTAAAATATAAGCTCTTGTGGACAAAAGGAAGGCTCCAAAATCAAAGCATGGGCAAAATTTTGGAGTGTGGTTGTAGCAGCTACATCAATACATTACATTCACTCTTGTCACTTCATTGATCATGGCATGAAGCGAGCACAAGTTTAAATGACATTTGAATGTTGAATGTCACATAAAGAGGTATAGGAGGACTCAATAGGGTAAATCTATCAAATTAGTACAGTTGGAGGAAAAAAATGATAGTATGTGACTACAAGTTGACCATTCTAGCCATGAGAACAGCCAACATCTCCTTCTCCTTGGATGAGGGTAATGACTAGCCAATGTAGATGGTTGGAGATTATGCCCAATAGCTTTTATGACTCACTGGTTTTTTCCCTGCAGCACTAGTATTATTTTTTTCTTCTCATGCTAATGTATGTCAAGGTTTGGCACAACCAGCCTGTTTTTATAGTTTTTTATTCACAAAATACTTTAGTTAGACAAGCTCTTATCAACCTCAAGACTCTAAATTTATGTTATTGGTCTATTTTCCCTTTTGGCAAACTAGTAGTGGAATTTTTTTGATCCAGGTAAACTTCATTTAACGTAATGCAAACTGTATATGTATATATATATATATATATATATATGAATATGAATTTTCAATATATTTAAAAAGATTATTTTATGGTTGAAATTTTTAAGATAATAAATGTTTATTGTTTGTTTTTTAAAATAATTCATCGTTTTAAATATCAATAAACAAAGATCATTCTATTAAAATTAGTATTTTTCCTTTAAAAAAATTTGTATTTGTTATTTTAAGAAGAAAGTAAAATATATAAGTATTGCTCGTTTCAATATTTTAATGGAAAAAAGTATTACTCTTCCCTTAACAAACAAGCGTTGCATGTATTTGGTAATCCATGTCAATAATGTTTGTTTTTTTCTTTGAATTAGCGTCACTTATACATTGATTCATGTCATGTCAAGCCACGGTAGTTATATTAACCCACTTAACAATTGCTAAGACCTATCTAAAACTTGGTCTTATATATTTGAAAGGTAAAATTGGTTTCAATTTGTCTTAAATCCAAAGGACACATATTTGAAATAGCTTTCATAATTTAGGATTTATTATGCAACTTTCATGCAAACATATTTCTATTATTTATTTATCTCAGCCTGTTTTATATCCTTTCACTTGTGAACAATGCTCTATGTGCATATTGTCAATACTACATATTGTGAATATTTATGCTTTGATATATCATATTATCAAAATTTAAATAACTTTGTAAAAAGTCAGCAAACATAAAATAGACCTCCCATCATACACGAGCAATGAATCGTTGATATAGGCGCTACAAATTTTCAGGGATCCAAACCTTGTAATTTTGTGAGTTGTAGCTCTGGCCGCAAAATGACTTCCACAGATCCCCTTATGCATGTCTTGAACCAAATATTCATCTTCATCCTCCATCATGCATTTTAGCAGTAGCGCTTCCAAGCTTTAGGTGTGTGGAAGGTAGAAGGTTTGAATAATTGTGGTAGACCTGGGATAGGTAGGTGATTTCAACAGAGGGATGGAATCACTGTGTTAAATAGGTATGGTTTAGCATGTAAGAAGTCATCCAAAAAAAAACAAATAAATAACAGCTAGGGTTAAATTAGTTCAATCTAGACCCGCCACTCCAGGGTTCAAAAAAGACAACCCAACTCAATGGGGTTTTTAGGTATGGGAAAAATAAAAACCTAGAGGATTAGTTTCTCAAACTCACCTATAAGCTCAAGCACATGAATCTAGAACATAACCATTGTATGTCCCAAAGAAGCAGTTGATTTTATTAATTTTGATCTTGATCCAATTGTTTGAGCATAACTAGTTGATCCACTCACATCTGAAAATGTTGTGACACATAAAGAAAGAGTAGAAAATATATACCTTATAATGGTTTAAGCACCATCAATAAGAGAAAAGCCAATAGCAAAATCCATAAGCAAGGGGTAGAGCCAGATCCATTGAAAACACTGCCAGATTAGACAAGGCAACATTATATATAGTGTTTGAGCCACACGAATGAGAATCAGACTAGCCATATGAATGGAGAGAGGAGTAGGTTATAAGGGAGAGATCTTGTACATAGTGGTTGTTGCTATAGAGAAACATGTATTGCATCATTAGATACTTGAAACGGTGATTACTAGAACAGAATCAGGGTCTATGACAAGGATAAGTTATTGACATACTATCAGCATAAATTAGAAAGAACATGATATCAACATGCTTGGTAAAAAGGCTTGGTAAAAATGCACAATAAATCGTATGGAAGTGTTGACAAGTGGTCAAGAGACGGGACCACAAATTTATTTATAATCAATTTACTACTTTACATATGCCCTACATATTTGATGTCGCATTATGCTTCTCTATGTGTGTTGACAATATTAGCACAAGTGGCACTTTCTTTGTCCAAGAGTCGAACACTAGGAAAATCAAAACTCCTATCTATCGAGGACCAGGTTGGGTCATGTCTCTTCGTTTTATGTTATGAAAGAAGAATGTATGAGTAGGAGAGGTAAAGCCACATAATGACATGGAGTCAATGGAAAAGAATCAGATTCACTTTCATCCTTCTCCTGCATGGAAGAATTCCAACCCAATTTCGATAGTTGAATTGAAGGACCTCCAATATCTTAGCTTGGGTGAAATAAAGTGCAAGAAGTTTTTTGATTTCTCACTCTTTAAATATTTCTGGCAATTTTAGGTAATTTTTTAGTTGATAGTTAAATTATTATTTTTTCCCCTCGATATTTTCTATCCAAAAAAAAATTGGTAAACAAATTGAATGTCTTAGCTCCCTCTGTTTATTCGGTACTCACAAAGGTTCCATTTGTTTGTTTTTCCATTTACCCTCTCTAGACCAAAATACTTGCGCCTTGACGGAATTTGGTGAGTGAATTTGCGATAAGCCATAGTCCTTGTCATATTATAGCCCTAATTTAGGCAGGAATTATTGTTGAATTCCAATGGCTAGGTGGTGAATTTTCCCTTGGAAACTATTTTCTCCCATGCTAATATTTTATTTAAGAAAATCTCTTTTAAATATGTATCTAGATATATGTGTTTGTGATTATCATTATATATTGTCCGCATCTACTCCCAATCTATAAATCAATCTAATTCTAAGCCCATTATAAGTTATAGTGTGTTTGAAAGTTGAAATCATGTGCGACTTCAGGGATGTGATGGGTTTGTTCTCATAGACTCCACTGCCAACAACACTGTTTACAAAGATAGTCCTATTAACAGCCGAAGCCTTCACATATTTGACGTGATTGAAATATCGAAATCAAGATTAGAGACCATCTTCCCAAACACTATTTCTTGTGCATATATTCTAGCCTTTGTTGTTAGAGATAATGCAAAGTTGGTAAGCATATCACAAATTATAAAAAGTTACAAAATTATTACAGAAGCCTACATAACAATTTAAAGTTTTGAACCATTATTTATTGGAGTTTAAAAGAAGGCATGTTGGATAAAGTATCTAAACTATTTCTTTTTCTTTCTTCTAACGTTTTAAATAATGTTATAAAAAAATACAAATGATTTTGGTAGTTAGCATTGTACAAACATCATTCAAGTATAACTCTATTTACCCATTATATGATAGCAAAGCAAGCGACATTGTATATTATAATTTAGCTCTGAAACATATTTAATTATTGTTATTGGCAAAACAATGTTGACCAGCCAATAATTTCAATAATTCAATTATAATTATGTACAATATTATAAGACCAACCATAACCAATTCAAAATTATGAATCAGATGTTATGCTGATAGAGCAACCAGCGAATGCAGAGCTAGGGTTTGCAATAGAAATGCAGTGTTGGGCACCATGGAGAGGCAAGAGGGGGGAAGTTCCACTCCTTCCTACAGTCAGGCAGTATCTAATAGATTCAACAAACCTCTGGAGGGTGAAACCGGGGTTTCAGGAGGAGGGAAACAAGAAAATAGAGACACACAGGGGCAGGAAAATACACAGGAAGAAGCCAATAGAGAAAAGCGAATAAAAGGAGAAAATCAGAATGCTGACACCAGAAAGTGGACTAGACCTTGTAAGCCTAGGGCAACCATCACACCCCGAGTGGTGTTAAGTGATCCAGCGCTACAGGCGCATCGGGAACACATGGCAACTTATGCAGTCATTTGTAAATTCATGGGGTTATGGCCTACGGAGAAGGCTTTACAGGCATGGATGAAGAACCATTGGAAACCTAAGGGGGATATAATGCACCTAGGATCCAAGGATTTCTTCACTGTAGTTTTTACAGAGATTGAGGATAAAGACAGGGTGTTTGAAGGAGGGCCCTACTTCTATGCAGCTACAAGCCTCTATATGCGGCCGTCGGTGATGAATTTTGTCCTGGAGCGTGAGACATTCACGCCAGTCCCGGTGTGGGTAAGGCTCTATTCCCTACCTTTGGATTATTGGCAACCAAAATCATTAAAAGAATATGAAATAAACTAGGGCATTTTGTAAAAATATCAGAGGCCACTATGCGGGGGAAGTATACCTCCTTTGCCCGTATATGCATAGAGATGGATCTCTCTGGAGCTCTACCAAATGAAGTAATTCTGGAATTTTTTTATGAAGAATGGGTGCAAGCAGTGGACTATGAGCATGTTCCTTTCAGATGATGCAAATGCCATGAACATGGGCATCTATTCAGAGATTGCCCCTTAAACAAAATGGAAAGCAAGACTAAAGCTACCTCATGGAAAGAAACTGAAAGCTTTAACAAAGTGGGGAACAGAGGCAAAGGAGGGAGAAGGTACCAAAATAAAATCAACGAGGAAAAGCAGCGAAATCAAAATAGATACAAGGTATTAGAAAAAGAAGAGGAGCAAGATAAAGGAAACCAAACTCTGGAGGACAGCCCTGTAGAGAAGGAAAAGGAAGATAGCATGGAAGATACACATGAAAACAACCAACAAAAGGAGGATCTGATGAACACTATGGAACTAGATAGGGACTAAGATATGACCCCTAGCGAGGTGGGAACAGAGGATCATGAACTGCAAGATATTCTTGATAGGGAGCATCTAGATCTGGAAAAGTTTCTGGAGCAGGGAACCACCAAAGGAATGGATTTGCTACCACAAGAGGAGTTAAATAGAGTGCAACAGCTATTCCTATGGAGAACCCAGGTGAAAGGTTCAGGAGTCAAAAGAAACCATGATAGTCAGAGTAATGAAGGGGTGAAAACAATGAAGGCAACAATAGGACTAGTTCCTAGGAACCCAAGCAAGAAAAGAGGTGGGAAAAAATAGAATGAGTTGTTGTTAGAGTGTGGAAAACTTATGATTGATTCAGGTAAGATGAAAGACCTAACTAGTTACTCATTTACAGATCTCTCTTAATGAAGCTCACAACATGGAATATCAGGGGTCTAGGAAGTAAAAGGAAACAAAGGAATCTTACCAATAGAATGAAAGAGGAAAAACCAGATATGATTTCCATCCAGGAAACAAAATGTTCAGTTGGAAAAATAAGAGAAATACACAGCAAATGGCTAATTAAATATGAATATCTAGAAGCTAAAGCAGATAAAACAGTAGGAGGAATTCTTACACTTTGGAACCCTCTGAAACTAGGAATCCTTAATGCTGAAGCATCCAGGAACTACCTATTAGTGGTTATTCAACCTTTGGGGGACAATGAAGTGGCTATTTGATCACAAAATGTTTATGGTCCACAAAAGCCTGAACACAAACTCAAGCTTCTTACCTCACTAGAGGATCTAAGAAAAAGACATTCGGGCATCCCCTGGATTTTGAGAGGGGACTTTAATATGATCAGGTCCCTATCCGAAAAAAAGGTGGAACCAGATCACTAGGCAGAGATTTCATAGAATTTTAGAATTTTATAAACAATATGAGGCTAGTAGACACAGAGACAAGTAATGGAATCTTTACCTGGAATAATAAAAGGGGAGGAGAGTCTCAGGTGGCCTCAAAACTCGACAAATTTATCATCTCGGAGGACCTTATCCTTACAGGCCTTGACCTATCAGCGAGGATACTCCCTTTTGGTGGCTTGAATCATTGGCCTATTCAACTTGAAGCGTCTTTTATAGGAACTCCAAGAAACAGACCTTTCAGGTTTGAAAACATTTGGCTTGCCCATCCGGACTTTATCAGCAATATTGAAAAATGGTGGACAGAGGATATGCAAGTTCAGGGCACTAAAATGTTCCTCCTGCATAAAAGATTGAAACATATCGAACTTAGGCTTAAATATTGGAATAAGAATGAATTTGGCAACATTTTCGAAGCCAAAAAAGTTGTTGAACGGAAGCTACATGAAATTAACCAAATCCTCATTACAAATGGCTTCAAAGAGGGAAGAAAGAAACTAGTTGAACACCATCAACAGGAATAGGAAGAATTATGAGAGAAAGAGGAGATATTCTGGAAACAAAAATCAAGGGTATAATGGTTAAAAGAAGGAGAAAGAAACACAAGGTTTTTTCACAAATCCGCCATGGATCACAGGTCTCATAACAGGATCTCAGTCATCAAAGATTCTCAAGGAAAGCAACTCAATACCCACAAAGAAATAGAAGCAGCGCTGGTTCAACATTTCCAAGGAATTGTTGAGGAACCTCTCTTAGAGAGATCACAATTCATCAAGGACTTCACAAAGCACATTCCTAAGCTTGTGACAAAAGAAGACAATTATAATCCAAACAGGCTTGTGAATGAAGAGGAGGTCAGCAAAGTCATCAAAGATATGCAAAATGGGAAGGTGCCAGGTCCAGATGGTTTTAATGTTGACTTCTTTAAATCATGTTGGGGAATTGTCAAGTGGGATATCCTCGATGTGGTGGAGGACTCAAGGAAAAACAGAACTATTTTGAAGGCGCTTAATACCTCTTTCATATCCTTGATTCCAAAGCACGATAATGCTATGACACCAGACAGATTCAGACCAATAGCATTATGCAATGTGGTGTACAAAATTATTTCCAAAATAATAGCCAACAGGCTTAAGCCCCTTCTTCCAACTCTCATATCTAAGGAACAAACTGGGTATGTGGAAGGCAAGTAAATTCTCAACAACATCATTCAAGCTCATGAAGTGGTTCACTCACTTAAGATCAATAGGTAGGCAGGTATGATTATGCAACTTGACCTAGAAAAGGCTTATGATAAGCTAAGTTGGGCTTACACCAGGAGAGTTCTTATAGCATATGGCTTTGACCATAATTAGGTAAGATGGACAATGGCCCTTATAACTACCTCGAGTTTTTCAATCCTGTTAAATGGCTCACCATCCAAACCCTTTAACCCTACGAGAGGTGTCAGACAAGGAGATCCACTCTCACCCTTCCTCTTTATTCTCATGATGGAAGGGCTAGGTAAAGATACCAATTCTGCCAAAGCAGAAGGCAAAATCCAGGGTCTCAAACTCACCATGAACAGAGATGCTTTGACCCATCAACAATTTGTAGACGATACCATGCTACATGGTATACCTACGGTCAAGGAAACTCTAGCCTACAAACAAATCCTGAAGGACTTTGCAATGGTTGTAGGCACAGAGGTAAGCCTTACCAAATCAAAGATTTTCTTTTCTAATACTGACATTGTTATTCAGAGAAATATATCTAGAATTCTAGGCTTTCAAAGAGATATGTTACCCTCCAAATATTTGGGAGTACCGCTAACAGACAAACCTCTGAGCAAGATAGTTTGGGAGCCTGTGACTAATAAGCTACAAGACAAAATTTGGAAATGGACAAATAGGTCTTTGAACTTAGCAGGACGGCTAGTGCTCACAAAAGTTGTCCTACAAACCGTCCCCATTTTTATGTTTTCAACCCTTCCAGCTCCTAAAGGAGTCATGCAGCAATGCAAAAATATCCAAAGAGATTTTCTTTGGGGCAAAGGGGAAGAGAAAAAAATGGGCCTTGGTGGCCTGGGAAAACATCTGTAAACCCAAGACACATGGAGGTTTGGGACTGGATGATCCTGAAATGCTAAACAAAGTTTTGGGGGCAAAACTATGGTGGAGATGGCTAAAAGATTCGGCTTCCCGTTGGGCCCAAATTTGGAAACAGAAATATGCAACCAATTGGCAAGACAAGGACCACATTAGAATGTCTGGGCTCATCAAAGGCTCCCACATTTGGAACAAAACTTGGGAGAATAGAGCCATTGTGCAGAAACACAGTTTCTGGGAAATCATAGATGGAAACCTTGCTTGGTTCTGGGAAGATAACTAGCAACAAGAACCTAAACTGTTAAGTGAAGAATTCGCCAATATCAAGAAAGATACTAAAAAAAAGGGTTACACAGGGTAAATGACTTCTAGGATCAAGAACGACGAGAGGGAAAATGGAGAATATGGAAGACCCTGGTTTACAGTGATGACTCCCTGTTAAAGGCATAGGCAAAAGCTTTAACGGACATCTTGGAACAGAGAAAGATTCTGACATCAGCAAATTCAGACCAGTTGAGATGGGGAAATATTAATGAAGGTAACTTTAACATCAAAGAGGCCAAGCGCATAGCCCTTGGACTTGACTATCCAAACCCTAATGGGGTATGGAAGGACCTATGGCAGAACCAAAGCTGGATGAAAATCAAACTGTTCACGTGGTTAGTGCAGCATAAAAAAATTCTGACCTGGGAAAATCTTAGGAAAAGAGGGGTATACGGTCCATCTAGATTCCAGCTATGTGAATTACAAGAAGAAACCATGGATCACCTACTCAACCTCTACCCATTCACTTCCACCTTGTGGAACGGGGTAGCTTCAATATTCAGACAAACAGATAGGGACTTAGGTAGCATTACCAGTACTTTGAAGAAGTGGAGGAAAAATTTCTCTAACAATGAAATAATCAACGAAGCTTGGGAATTAGTTCCAAGCTTTCTAATCTGGCATGTCTAGAAAGAATGCAACAATAGAATATTCAAGAACAGGAAAGGTTCTCCCCAGAACATCATGGCTCATATTTTAAGACAGCTCAAGGAGACAGTAGGGACCCTCATTAAAAAACCCCCTGAGGACCAACCTAAAGATAAGGATGTACATATACTACTGCATTTGGGTCTTCAGGGGCTTCCCTCATAGGGAAAAAACATGAATGTAAGTCATATAATTACTGATAACGATTTCTAGCAACTACCCCCTCAGGGATTTTTAAAATGCAATATAGATGGGGCCTCAAAAGGAAACCTGAGTATGGCGAGGTATGGAGGAGTAATAAGAGATTAAAAGGGTTACATAAAAACCATATTTCATAGCCATTTGGGTAAAGCCACTAACAATATGGCAGAGCTTATGGCCCTTGAGCAATGTCTAGAAATCTCGAGGGACTCAAATCTACATAATACCATAATTGAAGCTCATTCCAAATTGATTATTAATTCGGTCAAGAAAATTTGCTATGGATCTGCTCCAGATAAAGTCTCGAGACATTGGCAGCTTTTGCAAGTGTATCAACGGATTCAATCTCACCTGCAGAACATGAGAACCCTTAGTTTTACTCATGTGCGTCGAACAACCAATAAAGTAGCAGACATATTAGCTAATGAAGGTGTGTGTTGTGCTAAGAGCAATAAAATTTATGATTGGATAGAGACCCCCCAAGGCAGATTGAGGGAAGAGTGTCTCAGACAAGCGAGCATGGACAGGGAGCTCTATCAAAGCAAGGAAACTAAAAGGATGTTCACTAAAGGAAACAGGGGAATTTTGATCTTTTATGGTGAAGCAATGCATGGATATTTAGTCTTCAGGTGGGATTTTTCACCCAAAACTCTTCATCCCCAAAGTTATCAGGCGGTAGTAAATTTAAAATATGAGTCTTTTCATGAAAATAAATTCTCTAATGAGAACTAAATTCTTTAAAAGTCGAGTCTTTTCATGAAAACTAAATTCTCTAAAGAAGAATTAGCTTTGTCGGGCAATGGTTTAACGTGCTAGCAATTAGATAGATTTGTTGCAATCCCATGGATTTTGCAAGGCAACTTGCTAGGAGGTTACCATGCCTATCAGACCCAAACTTAACTTAAATGATGGCTTTATTTTAATTCGGGTCTGAGTGCGGTGTTATCTTCTGTTCTTGTTTCGCTTCAAGGTTGGGATCGGTGGATTTTGGGCGGACTACATGCTTGAGGGTTATCCCCCCAAGCAGACCCGAAATCCTTATATTGCGGTCTCTATTTCCTCATCCAGTCTGATTCCAGAATTAAAGAGTTTGCATGTTTTCGTTCCGATATGGAGCCTCGTCCGTCAGATCTCTAAAGGCGGATTGAACGGTCTCTACAATTGTTTGTATTTTGAAGGTATCCTAGTTATGTTGGTGGGCCCTTGGCATGGATTTCGAGCCTTTGGCTCAGCGCCCAAGGCTTTGTGCGGCTAGTTAACTCTATGGCCCACAACTTCTTTGGGATTGTTGTAATTTATGTAATTTGTTTTTCTGATACAATTGAATAGAAGGACCAACTCTTACTTCAACAAAAAAATAATTCATTTATAATTGATCACGAGCATCGCCATATAAACTTACTATCGGTTAGGATGTTCCGGCTGGACGAAGGGATGGAATTATTTCATTAGCTTCAGAAGTCACAATAAATATACCTGCCCCTACCTTCAATGTAATCTAGTTGACATAGAGGATTGCAACGAAACTCACTTTTTGTCTACTCTTTTGCTTTCAACCAAAAGAAAATGCATAGGAACTGAAACTTATGGTGAAAAATATTTTTCATGAGAAGTCAAATCTCTTTAATTATAAAGAACCTGAAAAGGAAAAGTTTTGTGGATAAAAACTTCAGAAGTAAGTTCACATGTGGTAGTATAATATTGAAAACAATATATTTTTAATTTATACCAAGTTAAACTAGGTGATTCTGAATGGAAAGGAGATAATATTCTGAAAAATTTAAGGCACATACACAAGAAGCTCAAGAGAAAACCAAGAAGGATGTTGTAAGTACCATGTTCTAAATTGTTTCCATTTTATTTTTTGGCAAGTCTTGAAATATAGAGGAGGACTTTTTGAGTGATGTGCTCCAAAGATACTATAATTCATTAGTGTGGCCCTTACAATTGTAAAGCACAAATTTTATTCATTTGCTCCAATAATGGCCATAGGGAGAAAGTGTGATGTCACGAAAATTATACAGTACTTAATTGTAGTCAATGGAGGTCTATTGGCGTAAATCAGATCATACCTCTTGAGGAAATCCTTCGCTATAGTTAGAGAGGAGACGACTAAGGTAACGACAGAGTTGAGGCGCAAGGAGAAGAGAGCTTCGTATTTTAGAGAGCCTTTGCCAATGCAAGTGCATGTAGCATACCACAAAGCAGTGGGTTGCCATCTAAGCCTGCATAGACCTAAAATAAACTTGGATATCCAACTACTTTGGATAAAACTGGCAGAGACCAAAACACTTTGCATAAAACATTTAAGCGAGAAATAAAACTGGATATAAAGTTTAAGCTAGCAATAGGACCTTGGATAAAAAGTTTAATTGCACAATAAAACTTTGGATAAAAAAATTAAGTCAATGATAAGACCTTGGATGTGCACAATAAAAATTTGGATAAAAAGTTTAAACTGACAATAAGACCTCAAACCTTATTGACCATTCAAGTATTTTATTTCCATTATATAATTTAACATGATTATTTTTTTCAAGTTAATGCATCACCTAATATATAGTTTTTCAAGGTTAATGCCTAAATTAATAGGTGGTCAACCATCTACCAATTGCTATAGTCCCTCCACTATTGAATGCAAGGAATAATAAGATGTTGGATTAGCAAAAGAAACTTGAGCCCTTTAACTTTTTCACTCATCACCCTTAATCTACATATGCCCACTTGCATTTTCAAATAAAAATAAACTTCATGCAATTATTCATTATCCAATGTCAGATTGACAATCATATTACAATTTTACAAAAAATAGACTTGGCTTCTAATGTTAGATCTCATAAAGCCATAGAAAGTATCATATTTTTTTAAGAAATATTGAAACTTGTAGCTTAAGTACATATTTTTCATATTCGAGTAAGATCTCTTCAATAGGATATCCTCCTCCTCATGTTTTCATTGTTATTATCACATATGATTCTAGTAGTAATACCACATTGTAAGATCATTTATTTACCATCTTGTTTAGCTTTTTGAAAAGATGTGTCTTCATTTATGCTTGTTCCTTTTTTTATTTTTTCATTATAGGATTCTAACTTAGGTTCCCTATCTTACTAACTTCATTAGTTGGATATCAATAAACCATAGAAATTATCAGAATTTCTACAAAAAAATAAACCTCAAAGCCCAATTAAATAGTTTCATGTATGAATGAGATCTCTTTGGGAAGAGATCCTCCTTTTATTATTCCTATGGTAACTAGTTATGCTTCTTATAGTAATAACATATCCTCAAATAATTTATCTATTATCTCAATTAGTTCTTTGAAACATGCTAGAAAGATATGCCTTTATACATGTTCTCATTTTATTCTTTCCATTATAGGATTTTAACATGTGTTCTTTATCTTGCTTACCCTATTAGCTCAAACATCACTATCTATGATAATTCATTTCCCATGACTACATTTAATAGCCTCTCGTATATAATACTTGAGTTGGAAAAGTTGAAGTTCTTTCTTTTGCCTTCTGACACATAACAAAGTTGTGACAAAATCCTATCCATTTGTTAATAAGAATGCTCTATTGGTAGACATGCACATCCTTAGTTTTTATCAATGCAGTCCCAAGATTACAATTACCCTATTGTCCTATAAGTAAAAATCAAAAAACAAAAACATTATTTTATTTATTTTTTATAGGTATGGATAGATTTTTTATTAGAAAGGTTGCAACTAAACAAACAATTGAGTAATACAAAAAATAAATCTTTTTTTAGGCCAAATATTCAAAAATTAAGGTTATCTTTCCAAGTTCGTTATTTTTTTAAAAGTCCTATTAATACTATTCTTAATTTCTCAACATGTGTATTTCCAGCCAACAAACTAAGAAAAAATAAAACCCTAGAAACACCAAAGACCAATATAAAATATTTTTTTACTAACCCATGATGGGATTTCACTTTCATGTCCACTGGAGTGACAATGTCTAGTTTTTCTCCATGTAGATAATTTCTTGAAGTGGCGATATGGAGTCTCTCACATGTGCTCTCAAACAAGCCCATGGGTTCATCTTGTTATTTTCCCCTAGTTATCTTTGAGGCTAAAGATTGGTCATGGCTAGGGAGGTCTTCTTTATAATTAGAGTTCTCCTTAGGAGGAGGGTGAACTAGAGATTTAGAGGGAATACTGATAAAGTCAACAAAAATTTGAAGAGACTATTGGACAAAGCTTACCTTCATATTGATCTCTAAGAATTTGCATTTCTGAATAATCTTGTTGGCATCAACTTTTTTTCCCACTCTCAAAGAATCATAACATTTTTATTGAGTCTTTCGTATATTTTTCTCTATTCTTGTCTATGACAATAGAAATGAGTCATTATTATCAAGTTATTTGTTATTTTTTCCTCTGTGATTCCACTAAAGCACACTTCCCTCGACCCTTTCTCTTCCATGTCATTGGTCACTACGACCCTTCCCACTATCCAAGGTTTAGAAGGGATTCAACTTATATTCCTTTTTATCACATAAGCATTGGTCTCATTCTCTGCTTGACCAATCATAACTTCAAATAAAATCATATCCCAAGAAGGCATGAATAATTCCAATTCAAGCAAAGAATATATGGCCAAGAGTCTATTAATAAGTTATTATCTACTATTTTCCCTTGAATTCTAGTTCCAAAGGGAGCATTAACTCCTTCATATTATAAATCTCAACAAATATAATCCCAAACTTCTTCCCTGCCACTACCATTGTACAATACATCATCTCTCATAGCATATAAATGGTTATGTGAGGGTGGTGGATATTCCTTTGTATTAAGATATTGAAATGTTTATTACATATTCAATTCCAAATGTTTTTTTTTATATGTGGTTCATGGTCACTAGAGATTGGTGACTCACTGCATCCATGGAATATTTTTCTAGGTAGATCCACCTGAAGGGATCACTTCTGCTAGCTCAAACACGAAGGTTGACCCCGAAGGTGTCAAGAGATTTGAACTCATGACCTCCAAATAGCAGAGGTGCTTAACAATGATGACTCGTCCAATTGAGCTAACCCTTGAGGCTATGCAATTCCAAATGTTATTTGGTGGGACACACTCGATAAATTAAGTATTCATTAGTAGGGTGACAATAAGGAGATCCTATTATTTTTTCATAAGTTTCTTCTATTAGTAGAGCCTTAAGTTTTCTTAGGATTTAGCTAGCTTATTTTGTCCCTTCAAAATATCAAAACTATATGGAATCAAAATTATAAAACTCTATAGGTATCATGTTTACTAGCCTATTCAAATGAAGAGCCTTTAAGGGTGATGAAGTAGAGCTTTGTTTAGAAGCACTGGGTTGCCCATGGTTGAAGCGCATTAAACACCTTTTTTCGAGTATTGTAAGACATTGAAATAATGTGCAAGCTTCAACCTTATTGTTGGTTGAAAACATTATACTCTAAGTAGATGTTCCTTTTGTAGCTCCTTCAAGAAAATACATAATCCCCTATCCAAAAATAATTTTACTTCTTTAATGAACTTTTTATTGAACAAAACTACTTTATCTATTATTTGCCATTT
>APFE030391347.1:183938-220225 GCA_000404065.3 Pinus taeda | reverse complement strand
TGCCATTTAAAATTGCAATTTTTTTAGAAAAATAACATATTTATAATAATATCAATATTACATTTTACAAGAAAAAAACTTTATAACTTGTGGATAAAATTCAGTGATGGTTGTCCTTGCTACCAATTGAAAACTAAGTTATGACAAGTTTTACCACCTTCAATCAAAGAAAAATTAAAAACACTTGATATTGAAATTAAAAATTAAATTATTTTTTATATATGTGTTTAAGAGCACAACATCATCTATTTCAATGGTTATATATAGTTTAGATTTTTTGACTAGCATATCTACAACCAAGTGGCTAGAAAGCCTATCGTTATTATTTTTAGTTCCTTTTGCACCCATGTGACATATATTAGCTCCACAATTCTAACCACTCTATAACCAAAACAAGGTTGTATGTCAAGGGACGCAAAGGACTTGGATCAGATAACTTTGGCAAAACACAATTATGATGAGTTCAAGGACTTGGATGTTGCGTTCAAGAGATAACATTATTATTCCTTTATTTTTAGGCTATGGTGACTATAGTAATTAGTTTTCCATCATTTGAATTCTTTTGCATGAAAATCTAAGTGTGTCCTAATTTGTTAGCTTAAGTTTTCAATTGAGAATGTCTAAACCACTTTATGTATACTAGTCAAAACTATCAACTACTCTATATCCACAAATAAACTATCTTGTCATATTGTTTGGACTCATATCTAAGCATAATGCTAAACTTTCAGCAAAATCCTAAGCTAACTTGGACATTTCCAAGTGCAATGATGTTAGAAATTATGAAATTGGTTAATGCTTAAAAATTTCTTAACATTACTTCTAACTTTAAATTATTATTTTTATGTTTCATATATTATGAGGAAAATAATTCTCATCTGTTAGGTCCCTATACTACTAGTGTAGCCCCTTATTGTTATTAGTGAAACCCCCTTATTGTATTGTTTGTCCCATGTAGTCACCATATTGTTATTATTGTGCCCCATCGAAGCCCACTGTTGTTATTGTTGTGCCCTTACAATATTATTGTTATGTGGACTTTGATTATTTTGTGACCCATAAGAGTCATATACATAAAAAGGAGGCCTTGCCATTTGTATCATCGAAGAACTGTTCATTTGTGTAATGTAAATGAGGTTACCCCCTCGAAGAGGCTAATTTTAAATTCTTTGATCTAACTCTTCTTCTATTTGTGAGTTGGTTGCATAACATTTGGTATTAGAGCTTTGGATTCTAGGGTTTTGTTGCTTCAAACAGGTCATAATGGAATTTTCAATATAACATTTTTTCTACGAAGATTCAAAAGCTGAAATTGAAACCATGTGGATTCGAAATCTTTATGAACTTCATCTCCAAATTTCATATCTTTTCTCGCTATAGTTTCAGATATATGAGTTGAGGAAGTTAGGGTTTTTGCAGGCTCCAGAATTTCATCTCAAATAAGTGACCTAGGGAAAATCATCATAACTTTCTCTCTGAGCATCAGATTTGAATTTTGTAATAATCAATAGAAAGAGGATGGATTATAGTTTTTTGGGTATCAATTTCATGGCTAAAGTTCGAAATAGTGACACATGGCACTCTGAACAAGTTAGCTCTACTGAACTAGTCTATAATTAGGTCATCGTGGGAGATTGGGCATAACTCTTTCCTGAAGAATCCAATCTTGGTCAAACTTATGGGGTTGGAAAGAGACTCAAATGGCTACCACAGGATGAAATTTCAAAACTTGGAGATCCGAAATTACAGATATACAACAGATTCAATATCGAGCTCCTACAAAAATGTGTGTGTGTGTGTGGTGTGTGTGTGTTGTTGTGTGTGTGTGTGTGTTTGTGTGTCTGTGTGTGTGCTTGTGTGTAGTTTTTTAAAATTTGCATAAGTTTTGTTTGAAAAATTAGTTTGAAGTGATTCAAAGGTAATAGTGAAGCATAATTACCATTAATTGATTCCCCAAAGAAATAAAATGGAAACACCTAGTAAGCAACCTGAAATATCTACCATTACACATGAAGAAGAGGAAGAAATGAAACGTGATTTATCAAAATTACAAGACCAAGTGCACCAAATTTCGCTCTCACAAAAAGTAACATAAGCTAAGATGGATGGTTTGAAGAATGGAATCAAAGCTAATATCAATGCTTTTAAGAATGGCATGGAAGCTAATATCGATGGTATAGAAGCAAAACTGAAAGGCAACATGGAATATTTTAAGAAAGACATGGAAGGGTTGAAGGAAGGTTTGACCAAGTTCCTAAAAGAAAGGATTCTTGATGGCGAAAAGGTAGTAGAGGAAACTCATGATGAGAACAAAAGGAATTTTAATAATTATTTCATAGACTCTAACATTGGACTGAATACCCACCATATTCCAAGGATCGATATGAGGAAGTTTGATGGCAAGGATACGGTAACATGGATACTACAGATGGAGAAATATTTTGATCTCCATAATGTGCAACGCACACAAAAGGTACGCATTACATATTTATATTTAGAATCGAATCAGTTTGTATGGTATCGATGGCTTTGTTCTCGTAAACCACTCATCACTTGGTCAATTTTTACGGAGGAGATGATAGCACATTATGAGAATACAAAGAGAAACAGGTCTTATTTAGCCAATTGATAAATATCAAACAAAGGGTTCAATGGCAGAGCATGTTGAGGACTTCCAAAAATTGAATATCAGGGTAAATGATATTCTAGAGGAGTATAGGATTGATGTCTTCATAATGATTTAAAGGATAACATCCAACATGAGGTTCACCTTTGGGAACCTGATTCATTGGAGAAGGCATTCAAGGTGGCCAAAGAAGTGGAAAGCAAAATTATGGCACTTTATGGAATTCATCCAATGTCCATCACATCATCTTAATAGAAAATTCTAAGTTTCAAGCAATGGAAGATCACATCGAGCATTAACAACAAGTTCTCCATGTTTTAAAGGAAAACCTCACTGGGTTTTTTAGGGCTGCAACCATACAAACAAATGTCCCTCAAGCAAGCTAAGAAGGGTAATCAATTATCACCAAAGTACTATGGTCCTTACAAGGTGTTGAAAAATATTGGTACAATGTCATACAAAATGGAGCTTCCTACATCTTCCTGAATGCTCCCAATTTTCCATGTTTCATGCTTAAAGAAGGTTATAGGTGACAAGCTCCCAATTCAAACAATATTGCCAGAACTTGACAAGGAAGGAAAAATCATATTGGAACCTAAAGTAGTTATGGAAAAAAGACCTGGATAGCTACAAAATCGATCAATTTCAAAGTATCTCATCAAGTGGAAGAACTTACCTGCTAAATATTTCACATGGAAGGATGATAATTTTATACATAATCATCCAAAACTACTCAAGCGTTGAGGACAACACTTTTTTGAACGAGAGGGGCATGTTAGGTCCCTATATTACTAGTGTAGCCCCTTATGGTTATTAGTGCAACCCCATTATTGTATTGTTGTGCCCATGTAGTCCTAATATTCTTATTATTGTGCCCCATAGAAGCCCACTATTGTTATTGTTGTGCCCTTACAATATTATTGTTATGTAGGCTATGATTATATTGTGACCCCTAAGACTCATATATATACAAAGGAGGTCTTGTAATTTGTATCATCAAAGAATTATTCATTTTTGTAATGTAAAGGAGGTTTCCCCCTCAAAGAGGCTAATTTTGAATTTGTTGATCTATCTCTTCTTCTATTTGTGAGTTGGTTGCATAACATCATCATTTTAATGGATACACTGCCTTAATTTAATGAATAACCCATAGATATGATGTATTCTTGCATTGATGTCTTATAAATTAAAATGTCTTTATCACAAAATATTTTGTATTGTTCCTACTCAAATGTAAATTATCACTTCCAAAGATGTTGAGGTATATGGACGATTGTAATGATGGCCAAGATTAAAGCTTGGATCCAATAGCATGTTACTAATGGTTAGGTGGAAACCCAAAATTTTCATTTATCCATGGCTATTACTCCCACAATAAGTGATGTAATCCACTACATAATTATTAGAGCTATGAGATAATTCTCTAAATAATTCTTAAAGGCCATGACAAATATCTCAATCGGTAAGGCATCTATCATGTTTCTCTTCATATACGGCAACATAAAACAAATATAGAAAAATGTTTAATGTGTACTAGAATGTTAAGTGAATAAACAAGGCTCATTCTTGTAGCCATGTTGATAGCCAAACAATGTGAAGAACCTAAAGGTAACCTTTCTGTATAATTTGAGCCTATCAAGAAGTTGTTTGACTATTTAGGTTTTCAGTTGCACACCACATGGTTTTTAATTTGCATTGAATGGTTACCATACCAAAAGTAACTCTAATGGTCTCATTTCACCCTATTACCCCACTAGGGAGGTTCCCACAACTATATGCTCTTTCAAGAAATGTTGCCCCAAATGCTTGCAGTGATGATATACAGCCATAAACCATTCTGGTATATGTGTGCTAACCACAACATTGGAGTAAACCATGAAACTAAGGTCACATGTACAAGTGTTGGCTTAAATGGTGAAGCAATCCAAGTAACTCATCCATATAGCTAGTTTCCATGTCGTAATGATCATGTTAACTCATAATAATGACACTTAAGTTGGACAATTGAATGAGTGTTGTACTCCAAATCACACTACACTCACGAGGATATAATTAAATAGAATAATCCATGTCCAAATAATCATCCACATAGCTACAATGGTTTTAGTGTGGATTTGGAAGGAACACTACCACTAGAGAATATGCAAATTAAATTCTGGTGAGTCATAACTTGCTCCTAACTTCCCTTGATGATATTCGCTTCGCATGCTGGAGTAAATTTATCAAAGAGAAGTTGGAAATAGTTGTATACCCATAAATGCCAACTATATATACACTAATCATCACAAGCCTCCTCTAAATCACATCGAGCATGCATATCTCTTGTATACTCTCCTCTGAAAAAGGTATATGTCTTGCTAATGATATGACTATCCTCCATTTCTTGGAAAATTTTGGCACCTTCAAAACTTGTGGCAAGTTTTCCTATATATCTAACAAGGTTCTTAAATTTTTCATTTGATCCTCCCATGGCATGTTTTTTGACATTATCATTAATCTTTGGCTCTGCAAGGGTTTTGAGTCACCACTTAAAAGTGATGTAACTTCAAAATTAGTAATTATAACCTTTACTATGACCTTATTTCTTAAATTCCATAACACTCTATTTCCACTGACACTATTTATGTTGGAATCTGCTTAATAATCAAAGAGATAATTATGTCGAAAATATTTTTTAAGAGAATTTTGAGGCCCCAACATGAAATGGGCATAATTTCCATAATACTTCTTTGAATTTCTTTTATGCTCCATATTTTTAAATTCCATAATCACTATGTTTCCATTGTCATTCATCTTGGTACAATATGATATATCAAAAGATATATATTTTATAACACATATGGTTGATTGCAAAAACATACAAAAATAATTGATTTGAAATCAACAATATCTTCACTTCCCAAACTCTTATTCGAGTATTTTTTTAAGTTGTGTAGTTTTACAAAGGAATTTAGATGTACTATTTGTTTCTTCATATTTTGCACAAAAATCTTTGCAAATGGATCTAAGTTTTTCACCCCTATTTTTCCTTTTCAAAGTCTTTAAAAAATGGAAAGACAAATTCTTCCTCCTTTATTCCTAAGAAAGAGCATTAATACCAATTGTTATCATCCTTAACTACAAGCAACATATCTAAGAATTTGATAGAAATCCCCTTAACTTCAAATATAAAACTACCCTTAAAGTATTGTAAGACTATATAATGATCCTTTTAAACTTGTGTTCACTTGCCTCTAAGAGTGGGAAACCTTCCAATGAACTAATCTCCAATACATGATTGATAAAAAAGGATGTCAATCTTACTCATAGCTATCTAGCAAACCATAATCACAACCATATGTTGACTACCTAATTGGACTTTCACTAAGGATACATGACATTTTGTCAATGCTAACCAGCTAGTGGGGCTTAATATAATAATATCAAACATGGTGGACCCAATTCACTTTTTGTTGAGTGTCCACCATACCTACACTAAATCCAATTTCATCCTCCACTATAGGCCTGGGGAGGATCCCATTAGAGGCTCAAGGGCCTATTAGAGTTAGAGTGGGTTTAGTATTCATTCAATGTAAGGTGTACTAGGTCTGAAATGTTTATTATTATTGAATAAGTCCCACTAGGTAGTTAACATATCATCCCTAAATAGTGGTGGTATCCTCCTTGAGGGTGCAATAGGGGCCAAAGGGATCATAGAGTTAATGTAGGTGCGGTGATCATTCAATGTAAGGTGTAGTAGGTCCATTGTGTTTGATCATCCCTAGTGGTGTAATAGGAGCCAAATGGCCCATTAACTTAGTGTAAGTATGGAAATTGTTGTTGTAAGGTGGACTAGGTCCATTATAGTTGTTATTATTAAATAAGGCCCAATGGTAGGTAGTTAGCATTAAATAAATGTAATGTGGCCTCATTAAGGAAGGCCCGCAAGGTAGTTAACATTTGGTTATGGATAAGGTCTCCTAAGCAACTATAATAAGGATGGAGTTATCCCTATGAATCACGTATTGGAAGATTATAGTATGTTGCAGTTTAAGTGTTCTATGAATTTGACCTCTTTAGACCACTCAAAAGAACAAGAAGGGAAACTCACATTTAAAAAAAAATATATGGCATGAATAACTTTGGATTGGTGGAATTGCAAATATCAATAGTTAATATTGCAAAATAAATTTGTAAGAGGGGTATTCAAGGGTCTTGAATCCATTTTTGCATTGAAAACAACATTTTAACAATCCAAAATTGTAATTTTTTGCGAATATTTAAACATTGGATTCTTGTGGTGACAAACTAGAAGATGTGCAAATCATAGAATGTTAACCTTGTTTTTATTGTATTGGAGCTTAGCTTGTTGAGAGGCTTCCCTCCTCAAAAAGGCAAGTGAACATCAATTGATCCTCCCCTAAAAATACTTTTGTATGGTGTTGCCCTACCTCAAGGGTTTCGATATTGAATTGAAGAGTATGAATTGATGGATTATTTTTCACTTTACATTCACTTGTTGACCCACTTTCCATTCATTTTCAAAGATCCAAGGTTCCAAAGAAGGTATCAAAATTTATTATTCCTAATAATATTATCTTGCATCCAAATTAAGTAAGTTAAAGGAATTGAAATTGGGGCGCTACAACTTTTACTCAGGTCAATCCAAATGCAATGCATTATTAAAAATATTATATTTACAGAGGTGGCAAGTTTGGAGGGTATTATTCTTGATCCTTGAGGAAAAAAAGAAGCAAATATTTCCTAGGGATTGGGGATATCCTCAAATAACTAGGTTGAAGCCTATGTTATTTTCCAAGGTTTTCTTGTGACAATTGATCTAGGAATAAGAAGTTTAATATAATAATCAACCAATTATATCAAAATTCCTCTCCTTAAACAATAGGATTGCCTCTATTATAGCTCATTCTCCTAAGGTAGACAATGGTTTTCAAAAGATCATGTTTTGTACCTTCAAAATAAAATTTTCAAGTTGATGAAAAATCCATTCAAGTGTTACAACTTCAAGAAGGTATGATAAGGAAAAAATGGATGTTTTATCACCATCTGATCCCTTAATTTGGTTTATTATCAAAGTTATAACAAGTACTATCACATTAACGAACCACGTGGAACATAGTCAAATTTGATTGATTGCATATGAGGTTAAGGGACATGATAGGACTTGTGTATTATTTCCATGCATGCTATCTCTTAGCCCCCATCTATCCTTTAAACCTTGTGCATGGGTTTATTACAAAAGAGGTGGGATAATGGATCTTGTCATGGACACAAGCCCTGAAAAGCATGAATAAAATAATTTTCTTGGTAAGAAATTGTCATTCTCTATGGAATATCCCTTTGGAATTTATGTTTTAGAGTTTTTACCCCTAAATACCATGCTCTAGGTATTGGTTTGGAGTTTTGTGTGGTGAAATATTTGAGCAGGTGCTAAGTGTTGGTTGGCTCTTTGAGGCTAAAGATTTAGTCTCTTCTTGTCCTATCAAACATATGAGGGAATTTTTTTTTGCTTATAGATGGATTTTTCTTCATGGGGACTCTAGTGATTTTGGTCTGATTTTATTTCTGATCAACTGTGTAAGAAATAAAGTATGCCTTGTACTCTAGTTTAAGTCCTTTTCTGAGAAATTTTGGCAACTATGTTTGCTTTTCATGGATTATAGGGAGGATCAAGACAACTAGACAGCCCTCTATAAGAATGAAGAGTCCATACAATGTAATAGGACCTCCATATTTTATGTTACCTCAAAGTTTCAAGAAAATGAGCATCATTGTACACCCCAAAATTTCACAACCACTACAACTTTAGCACAAAAATTTGACTCTCTCGAATTGGAGTGCAAGATGCTCAAAATTTTGGTTTTTAATTTCATTCAAAGTTCTCATTCTATAACATTATATCTCAGAATGTCTACCGATTTGGTTCATTTGGAGGTTAAGGTGGAGGACACGATACATTATATGCTTAAAGACATGGACATTGGAAACCAAGAAATGAAACCCAAACAATTTAGGGTTGGAAGAGGCTTAGAGTCACTAGGTATTTTGTTAATTTCTATGTATTGAAAAATATTTTGTATCTTATCGATATTGCTAAGAAAGTCTATTAGTAATAATAAGTGGGATGTAGTCCTTGAAGACTTGAGGTCCATATGCATGTAGAAGAAAAAGAGTTGCAATTTTGTTTGAAAGTTCAAGCTAGCAAATTTTGTAATTTATGTTGTTAGACATTAGTTACAACCTTTTATCTAATATATATTCTCCTAGTTTTTGTTTATTTATTTAAAGTGTGTTCGCACACAGACACACTTGTGATGACTTGTGGTCCTTATTCGAGATGCTTTATTTTCCTTCTCTTCTCTTTGAGCATAATTTCTAAGGATAAAACTACGTTTTCTCTCTCGAACGAAAATCGATGAGAATGTTAATAGTGTTTAGAGTTATGCTTACACTAACATGATAAGTATTAGAGATATAACCTTTGCATTGATTGGATGCTATGAAAATGATAATCTTGTCATATTCCCTTAATATTAAAACAAGTAATGAAAATTTCTCTAATGCAAATGTTTCCATAAATGTACTAATAAAATTACCATTTTTATTGTCCTTGATTTCTTCCCAAATAATTCCATATTAAGTGATTAGAGGCCAACATGCTTAGTTGCATGCTCAAGAACTTATGCATCATGGATGAATGGCATTGTCATTGCATGCAAACTCCACCTCATGTAGATATAGACACCATCATTCACAACTTGATCCAAGGATGAAAAGAAAATTAGTTACGGAAAGAGTCAAGCTTTCGATGTGATGAATTTGTAAACTATGGAAATCATTGTGACGACACCTCTTTCATTACCCAAAATTTTGTAAGGTAATTAAGAACATACAATGATAAGTTGTATACATTGATTCTATTATGTAAAACTCTATTAAAAGATGTAATGTGTATTTTTTTCAGTAAAAAAGCTAGCGTTGAAGAAAGGGGACAACAAAGAGATTACGATGCCTTGTGGAGGGGGGAAACTTGACTTAAGAGGAAAAATATGCCTTGGGTGAATTTTTCCCTTTGATGTGATGATTAGTCTTCCTAATAAGATGAACGATTGGGAAGATGAAGGGTCAATGTGTGATTATAAAATTCAGAGGGAGGAGCAATCAAGGGGTTCTTCTTCTTGGTTCTTAAGATTCTAGTTTTTCTCTCTTCTTTTACTCTCTTGCCATATCTTTCTCTCTCACTTAGAAAAAATGAATTGGGAAAAGGATTGGTCACAGAACCAAGAGTGGTTCAGACGATATGATTGGTTAAGATTTATGAGTGACAACTTATGTGATAGGAAATGAATGTGTTGCAGTTCTTTTGCTATGGACTAAATGGCTTTAAGGACTGAAAATGGTCCTAGTTGTGGGTGGCACATAGAGCACTGAAGAGGGGGGTTGAGGGACTGTAGAATTTAGAGAAGGACTCCCTTTCATTGTGCATACTTGCATGGTGTTTTTATGAATGTGAATCTAGACAAAGATAAAAGGTTGATCATTGAGTTTTATTCTATGTGGGTGAATGAGAATGGCCTTCACTTCTACTGTTAAAATCTGGTTTGAATCTGAGTGTGTGAAATACGCCTAAGTTAAGCTCTCTTCAAGGCATCAATATTTGGCATGGGGGTGGTCAAATTTGTGAAAACTTGCAACACAATTGAGCCTATGGTGGGGTGGAATGTGGCTCACCCTACTTCAGTTTCTAGTATTTTTCTAGTTGCAATAGATAAATATATATTTTTGCGTTAATGGCATTTGTGACATACATTGTTTAGTGTATATGCATTACCCTTTAGAAAGTTCATCATGGCTATAGTTTTTATAATATTTGGTTGTAGCTTTTTATATGTATTAAATTATCTAACAACACCACTTGAGGAAGATAGGCTTCCTAAAATTCTTCTTGGAATAGGTAATGTTAAAATTTATGCTACAACTTTTCTTATAGGAGGTTTCAAAAGTTGAAACTTGGACCATAGTGATGGGAAATCCCACTAACCCTTTAGTCTAATTTTCATATTTTGGGTTGCAAAAGTTTAGGAAATATGATCAAAGGAAGTTAAGCTTCCTAAATGCATCTTTAAATAGATCATGTTGGTGTTTCTGCTATAACTTTTCTTCTAGGAGGTTCCAAAAGCTGAAACTTGGACCATCGTGAGGGAAAATCTCATTGATCATCTGGTCCAACTTTTATATCTTCGGTCACAATATTTTAGAAGATATGATTAGAGGAAGTCAAGCTTATAAGACGGTCTTAAAATCTTGCATCAAATAGGCCATGTTGGAATTTTTGCAATAAATTTTGATTTGGGAGGTTCCATAGGCTAAAACTTGGACAATAGTGAAGGGAACTCCCTTTAATCATCTGGTTCAGTTTTCAGAACTTGAACTACTATATTTTAGGAGATATGCCATGAGGAATTTGTTATATTATTTTACATGCAAATTCTTTCAAGAAAGCCTAAGCAATTTGATGATTCATCATATACAAATTGTTTGATGAAATGCCCAAATAAAAAAGTTGTCTTATGGATGGGGATAATATTTCTATATGCTAGTATTTTTGTATGATAGTATTATTTTGTCTTATCTATTCCTATTTGCATGCAAAGCACTTGAAGAAATGTGTTAAAGGTGTTTCGTAATAATTTGCATACAAACTATTTGATCAAAAATACCTCAAAGACATAAATCAAAAGTTGTGTGATTAAGTGGTATATTGTAGTTAGTATGTTACAATTGGAATCAAGGCAATGTTACTTATTTAATTTCATACAAAAATTTTGACAAAATGTCTATTAGGAAAAGACTACTTTATTGGTTATATACAAAGTATTTGAAGAAAGGTTTACATGTAAAATATTTGAGAAAATGTATGAGAGATGAAATCAGTTTTTTGCAAGTGTACATAAATTTAGTAGGGGTATGTGACAAAGTGGTATTAGAGTTGTTTGTTAAGATCATGAAGAAGAAGAAAAAATAAGCAATACCCTATATCGTTAATGGAGCACTAAGGCATCGGGTTTGTGACAAATTGGTAGCAGAGCATGGTTCAAGTTTGGATCTAGATGGGCTCAAGAAAAAATAAATGGGAGCTAGGATACTATGTGACAAAGTGGTACCAAAGCTAAGTTTCAACACTAAACCTAGATGGGCTCGTGTATAGGAAAGAAATTATGTTTTAAATTAATATTTATGCATGCATGTGTATTAATTTGAAAAAAAATAATGTTGTATATATGAATATATTGATGTTACTTGAACACTGGCTTGAGTTTGTTGCAGCATGATAAACATGCAAGATGTTGACTAGATTCCCTAGAGCAACCCAACAGAATTGCAAAAGTTTATGACTGAGTGATGCAGCCATAACTATGAGGGGGATTCTCTTAACTTATCTCTTTCTAGTTTTAATACTTGTCTTTAATGTTTTGAGAAGTTGTCATATGTTGATGAATAATAGCATAGGCATGATAAAAATGCAAGAGATGAAGTAGTTCAAAGATGCATGTCCATTGAATAGATATTAATTAATGATATGCTAGATACATGAAGATATGTTCAATGCATATAATAATGTATGTGCATGCATGAAGACTTGGAGTAGTTTGCTTCCATAACATGATTCAAATGACTAATTGTAATTAATGGTGAACATGTAACCATGAACAAGTTGATAACATGATTAGGAAGCTAATGAAGGTGTTGCATGTAGTCATGTGGAATTAATTTTGTGGAGGATAAGGTATTGATGAGAGAATGGTACAAATGGCACCTATACATATTGATAAGCATGTTGTGACAATGTTGTGAGTGCACTTGTTCTTAGGTTTCCTTGTGGAAGGTTGGAGCCCTAGACGAAGGAGTGTAGGGACAATTGTTTATATCTGGGGTTTGGAGATTGCCTGGAGACCTCAAGGCAGATGAAACTCCTCTAAGTTGCAGCGATCTAATACATCCTTGGGAAACCCAAGTTAGAGACCCTTAAAGAATAGTGGCACAACCTAAGGGATTGTTGTGATCGGAGAAAGGGGTGAACTACCGTGGATCGAGTGGGTTGATGGGGGATGTGAGCTTATTGATTGGACGTTGCCAAGTTTGATACCTTGGTTTTGTGAGGGCCTAGAGGGTACTTGGAGACCTGTGAATGCAATAGGAACTCCTGGAGCCATAAGACTCTAGATATCCCTTGCTGGTCGAGATAGGGGTTGACGGGGGATGTGAGCATGTTGGTTTTGGTACCTTAACCTTGTTTGTGTTCAATATTGTATATATATCATGTTTGTCACTTGGTAAGCCAATGTATTTATGGAGTCATTGTCCAACTTGAGAATGACACGTTGTTGAACAAAATAGGAGCAGCAGAGCCTATGGCTAAAATAAAATAATAATTTTGTTTCCATTCATTGGTTTTCTCCATATAAGTGTTCTAACAATTATTGATTATGACTCTTGAATTTTGTTCACACTTGAAACATTGTTGAATGCATGAGTAAGCGCATGATATGAGTATATGCTTGTGCGATTGCATGAAGGAATGGTCATGTTCTAAGACAATTGTACTAATATAATGTGTGTTGAGACAATTGGTATGCACAGGAGTGCAAGGAGGAGGGACTCCATAGGTGTTACAAGGAAGAAACTTGGGTTGTAATCTTGCTAAGAATTTAAGAAAAAATATATCTTTGTTTAATAAATTGCAATGTCTATTTATGTGATGAAATTGATAATGACCTTGGAAACCTACCTTGCAAAGCTGTATTAGAGGGAAGATGTGGATAAAGGACCAGACAAGGAGGGCTTGACTAGGTGAATATGAACCAAATCGATAGTGAAGTCATAGTTGTGAAAATGGCTTAAGAAGGGAGTTTCCCTTAACTAAAAAGTATGGTTGGTCGATATATTTTATTAATGAAAATAATGAGAATGTGTGAATGGTAAGAAAATAGAAACTTGTACTTTCTATATTTTGGGTAATATAGTAAGATTACCTAATAGATTCCATGTCACATGGAATGTTCATATCGCAAGTGTGTAGAATTGATCTCTTGTTGTTAGTTACTACATGAAAGAAAGTAGAGTGTTTGTGCTTATGCTTATGAGACTTTTCATGTGAATGATTGAAAACAAGAGAGGATGAAAATTAAATTTACAAATAAATGTGTATGAATAGCATGGAATATGTGCAAGTACGGCACTTGCATGATAAAATGTATATGCACATGTTTGGGTGCATGATTGAAGGCATTGTTTGAATGTCTAAATTAATACATAATGCAAATGCCCTTTATGAATTTTCATTAAATGTGTGTGTGAAAAAAATGAAATGATAGAGTTGTGACTAATATGTGAGGTTGAGATAATTTTGGGGGTTGTTGAATGCTGCAGCATTAAATATGCTAAGAAGCCAGTTAAACTCCTTAAAAATATCTTCGCTAGAATGCATGTGATGGTAGCCAAATACTTGGAGCAAGTAGCAAGAAAAAGTAAAACGGTAAAGTAATAGGGTAAGAATTCCTTTAAGCTAAATTTGATATCTTTTGTTTTTCAAATTAATGCATTTATTGCATGGATGCACAAGAAGGGGTATGGTTAAGGCAAAAAATTGTAACCACAAATGATTTAGTAAAATCTTAATAATGTGTGCATGTATTGAGCTTCTATGTTGAACAAAGATTAAAAGAATGAATAATACACTCATGAGAAAAAATATGTTTGGTAGTGCATTGAGAGAATGCAAGAAAATGTGGAATATGTGAAGCAAATGTAGGACTACAATTGTGTTCATGAGTATTGGCCCAATAGTTTCTAAGCTTGAGACAAGTGATTCTATAATATAATGTTGAGTTTGTTGTTAATTAACATGTAATTGAAGGATTGTTTTTTTGTAGTTAATGTGAAAATTGTATGGAATTGTCAATATATGAAAACAAGTTTGTCATTAATACCTTGTGGGTTATGACAAAGGAAAGAAGCATTCGGTGTGTAAAGGTTGCTATTGCGAGAATATTTGTGATGCATCCATGAGTCACTATGGCATGATTTGGTCATGACACTCATATTATGGATCATCATGGTATATATGCTTGGTGTATTGAGTGCATGCATGCTTGTATGAGACAATCAATTGCATGACTAAATATCATGATATGAAATAGCTTCTAATAATTTTGATTAATTATTGAGTAGTGCAATCAGTGGCATGAATCCCTCATCCAACAAAGCAAAGTGAAAATTGCTTACTCGTGAATTTAGATATATCTATATTTGTATTTTGACCCTTGGGTTGGAATAAATGTTTGAATGCATTATGGAATGGTTGTGATGCAAAAAAATAATGCAATTATAGATTCATTTCAATTTATTTTTAAATCATTTAAAAGTGATTAAATTATTATGTGTATAAGAATTCCAAGATCACTTCAAGAGATGTTATAAACCTTGCAATGAAAATAATTTATGCATGAACACTTACCATTGTTTGGCTTATTGAAAGCACAGATTGTAGTTTAAATGGCCTTGGTTATGATAATGAAGGTTGAGCACTACAATATGCAAGAGTCAAACATCATTATAAGAATACCATATTTGTGAAATATGATTCCTATATGAAGCAAGTTTGGAAAAGAAAATAAAAAGGTTTGAATATTTTATTCAAATTATTATGATTAATCTCATGGAAACTATATGCTTGTGATGCAGGTGAGGTGATGATCTACCCAATAAGGATAATTGATTGTTGTGAAGCTAAAAATCCCAGGGACAAGGCCATTGTGGTGAAACCAGAACATTATGATATACATTGATCACCATGAATTATGTTCACAAATATGTTGTGCTACTTAGAGAAAGCCAAAGGGAGGCCTTGGTTGTAAGATTCCATGTATCTCGAGACTCTTCTTGTGTGAGGAAGCCTTGCTAAGGAATGGATTGCCCAAGGGACTGAGGAGGAAGAGAAGGGGATACCTGAACTTGGAAGGTGTTTGACTACAAGGAAGGGGAGACTTGAATAAATTGGTTTTCAAGGATTCATGTGCCTACTCATTAGGATGATGGATGCATTAGGCATGTCCAAGAAAACAACGATTTGAACTTGTTCCCTGTGGAAGCCTAATGAAGCAACGGAAAACCATGGAGGAATGTGTTGGAATGTCAGGAGGAATAGAGGTAACTAGATCGTGAAAAATGAATGACATTGCTCGAAGTGGAAACTAAGGACGTGGAAATGTTGTCGATCTGAAATTCGAAAATCCCTTCTTCTACATAGAATGGTTCTATAGATAATAAAACATCGAGGACAATTTTCCTTAAAGGGGGAGAGGCTTATGACACCCTTTTGATTACCCCAATTTTTTTAATGTAATTAAGAACATATAATGTTGGGGTGCCAAAGTTGATGTTATGATGTCAAACTCTATTATATGATGTAATGTTTATTTTTATTAATAAAAATGCTAAAGCTAAAGAAAGGGGACAACCAACATATTATGATATCTTGGGGAGGGGGAAAACTTGACTTGACAATAAAAATATACTTTGGGTGAATATTTCCCTTTGATGTGATGATTAGTCTTTGTAGAAGCTAAAAGGTTGGGAAGATGAAAGGTCAAGGTCTGATTATAAAAATAAGAGGGAGGAGCAATCAAGGGGTTCTTCTTCTTGGTTCTTAAGCACCTCTCTCTCTCTCTCTCTCTCTCTCTCTCTCTTAAATTTGAATTGGAAAAAGGATTGGTGATAGAAACTAGAGAGGTTCAAACCTTATGATTGGTTAAGATTTTTGAGTGACATCTTATGTGATAGTAAATGAATGTGTTTCAATGTTTTATCTTTAGACTAGATGCCTCCAACGACTGGGAATGATCTTGGTTGTGTGTGGCACAAACAACACTGAAGAGGGGAGGACCGAAGGACTGCAGAGATAAAATAAGGACTCCCTTATGCTGTGTAGACCTGCATGGTATTTTTCTGATGTGATCCTAGCCTAGTCAAATATGGAAAGGTTGATCACTAAGTTTTCTTGTGTTTGGGTGAAGGAGGATGACCTTCACTTTTGGGTTAAAATATGGTTGGAATATGAGTGTGTGAAATACTCCTAAGTTAATTTCTTCTTAAGACATCAAGATCTAGCGTGGGGGTGGCTAGCTATGAGAAAAATTGCAGCACATCTCAACCTATGGTGGGATGGAACATGGCTTTCCCTACTTCAGTTTCGAGTATTTTTTTGGCTAAATAGTTCAATATTTATTTTCGTGTTAAGGATATTTATGGCATAGATGGTTTAGTGTATACGAATTTTCCCTTCAACGATTTTATCATTGCTACAACTATTATATCATATAGCATTACCTTTTTATATGTACTAAAATTTGTAGCAACACTAGTTGAGGAAGATAGGCTTCCTAAATTCTTATTTAAACATGTCATTTTGGAATTTATGTTATAATTTTTTTTTCCAGGGGGTTCTAGAATTTGAAACTTCAACCATAGTGACAAGAAATATCACTAACCCTTTAGTCCAATTTTTGGATCTTGGTTCATGAAATTTTAGGAAATATGATCATAGGAAGTTGGGCTTACTAAATGCACCTTTAAACAGGTCATGCTGGTATTTTAGCTATGACTTTTCTTCTATGAGGTTCTAGGAGTTGAAACTTGGACTATAGTGAGGGAAAATCCTATTAATATTATCCCCAACTTTCATATCTTGGGTTGCAATATTGTAGGAGATAGATTAGAGGAATTTGAGCTTCCTGGATGTTCCTAAAATAATGCATCAAATAAGTTGTGTTGGCATTTCTACTATAACTTTTCATCAGGGAGGTTCCAAAGGCTGAAACCTGGACCATAGCGAGGGGCTCCCAATGATCATCTGGTTCATTTTTCAAAACTTTGCCTACTACAATTTAGGAGATAATACCTAAGGAAGTTACTATATTAGTTCACAAGCAAAGTGTTTGAAAAAATGCCTAAATGGTTGAATGATTCATTGCATAGAAATTGCTTAATGTGGATGTGGATGTGGACAGTATCGTTGTATGCTAGCATTGTTGTATGATAGTATTTTTGTAGCTAATCCGTGCCTATTTGCATGCAAAGCATTTGAAGAAATGTATTAAAGGTGTTTTATTACAATTTGTATACAAACTATTTAATAAAAGTACTTCAAAGACATAAATCAAAAGTTGCATGATTGAGTGGTATATTTTAGTTAGTATGTTATAAATGGAATCAAAGCAGTGTTTGTTATTTAATTTCATACAAATTGTTTGAAAAAAACCAACAAGAAAAAGACTACTTGATTGGTTGTATACAAAGTATTTGAAGAAAGGTTTACATGTAAAGTGTTTGAAAAAATCAATGAGAGATGAAAATCAAGTTTTTGCAAGTGTGGATACCCATATCCTTATAGAGCAATAAAGCACTAATATGTGACAAGGTGGTATCTGAGCTTATTGTCAAGCTAGTAAAAATAGAAAGAAAATTTTGAATTACTGATAACCTTTGTAAGTCATTGAAGGAACCAGGGATTAGACAATCATGTCAAAGTTGACACCACCAATTTGAAGTGCATGTGGAATATCTTCCTCCATCTCCTACAAGATTCAATAGCAACATTTGAATCCTTCCCGTTAATCCTTATTCCTTATCTATAACTTCAGTTTTTGTAGTGAGTTCCTTTGTTGTTCTTTTGTTCTCTGTCCATTTTTTGTCTTTGATTTTCATGGCCCTTCACGCGAGGAATCAAGATGAAATCATAAGCAAGGGTTGTTGTGACTGCCTTCCATCACACTTTCTCATTGGTTTTCAAAAAGAAGCTTTGAGCACAAGAAGATGATGTTAAGGTGGAAAAGGGCATATAAGGGGGATACAATAATTAATCTCTTGGTCAAAGATTTTGTCTTGACCTCTGAACTAGTCAAATCCAAAGTATTAAATTATTTAGGACTCTAGAATTGTACTAGCATACCCAAATCGTCATAGCTTACGCTCTTCACCCCTAGGAAGCGGACAAATTCAAGCTTAACCAGCACATGGACAATTTGAAGAAACGTAGTTTCCTGCATGTCACGCTTTGTACCTAGTTAGCAAAGAAGCATTGTGGAGTCCTTCTTAGAGAAACAATTAGATGCTCTAAGGACAACCCTATCAACATCACCTTAGTTCCAACAACTTAGGAACATTAACACCCTCATTGTCTTCAAGTTTCATGATCTTTGTTTTTGTCATGGATCATTATGTTGTTAATATGTTTTGCCTATATAGTAACGAACTTTTACCTAATGCAAATTTGTTTTCCTTACTATCAAACTAGCCCTATGGTTTTACAGTCTCTAAATTAGCCATCTATGTGCTTCAACTCTATTTTGGCTTAGTTTCCCTGTGAGAAAGTTATTTTGGTTTTTATTATTTAATTACTCACATAAACTCGTGAGCTTACTGTGTATCCATTATAATTTCTCTAATTTCCTTTAAATAACCAAAACATGAAGCCCACTTACTTTAATACAAGTATCTATATTTATAATTTATAAACACTCTAATAGATTTCTTACTAAAATAATAAAATTTCAAATTTTTATAAATTTTTATTAAAATCTTTAATCATTATAATCATAATATAAATTTTTATATATACATATATACTCGAAGATGGTCACATATATAATGTTTGTAATAATTATAATAATAAATTCAAATTTACATATATTTTTATAAAAATTAAAAATATAATCATAAAATATTTAATAATTTTATATATATACATATATACTTGAATATGGTCATATATATAGTAATAATTATTATTATATTATAGCACCAATATGAGTACACAATGTTATATATTATTGGAAGGATATAATGTGTTCACATATTTGTGAAAATCTTTTTTTTTTAAGGAAAAACATCTTTTTTTAATTTGAGGGTGAGAGTGAGGGTCAATACAACAATATTTATAGGTACGTAATAATTACAACAATATTTCTCATTATCATGTGACTGGAAGAGAATTGAACCTCGGTAGGAAAATAACAATCATTTTGCCTAAACATCCAAGATAATTCTAATTGACCAATCTTTTTAATAAAAAATGTGAACTGAATAATTGAGGTTGATAATTTAAATACTTTAAAGATGTTACACTTTTCTTCTTTAAAGTTATTGGGATATTTATATTTATCTTATTTTGATTATAGATTATTGTTAGGGCATTTTAATTGCATGCATTCTATTAATTCGATTATTTGAATATTTTATATAGGGTAGTATAAATGATTGTCCAAGGAAAATAATTCAAGAATAATTGAGTTTTTGAAAATTGTCGAATAAAAGTGGGGGAAAAATATTTGAAACAAGGAGCCACTCATACATCGTTGTGTTGAAGTTGGAGATTCATTAAGTAATCTAAGGAGCAGATAATATAGTGAATTACATAGTTTATAGTTTTTATTTTATTGACTTAGATTATAAGAGGTTAAATATTTATAATTGGGTCTGCAGTCATAACACAATTAGTAAAACACATGTTGGGAAAAGCTTTGTGTACCTGGTTTATATATATATATATATATATATATATTAATTGGGTTTTAGTAGAATACATGTTGGAAAAGTTTTGTGTACCCAAAATATATATATAAAATATGGGTCTAGTAAAATACATGTTGGAAAAGCTTTGTGTACTTAGTTGATATATATATTATTGATTGATTGGAGTTATTAGCAAGTTCTATATTTTCCAATTATTTTTGTAGAATTTTTAGATGAAGAATTAATGGAGGGGTTATATTTTGAAATTGTGGGTCAATATATAACAAAAACCGTGATATTTATTGATTCCTATACATTGAATGTGCCCTTTGGATTGGTTCATAGGTTTTTCATGTAGTGGCTTGTAATGGTTAGGTTGCATTTTTCAACTTAAAGTTAAATATCTGAGTGAAATGAATGTGCCCTTTGGATTGGTTCATAGGTTTGTCATCTAGTGGCTTGTAATGGTTAGGTTGCATTTTTCAACTAAAATTTGATGCAAATATCTGAGTGAAAATAATGGCTATTGTTGTAATATCACTATCACATTAATTTTTGATATTTTGAAGGAATAGATAGGATTTTATAGATTAATACTTGAAATACGTTAGATATATTTTTAATATTTTTTTAAGCTATCGTAAATTTAAAATTTAAAATAATTATATATTATTGAATAGACCATTAGATAATAACATATTAAATAAAACAAATTAAATTTATTAAAAATGAAAGAGTGTGTATATATTTTTTTATAAAAATAGTTTTTTTAATAAAAAAAAAAATTAATTTTGAAAGTTAATTTAAATTGAAATATTAATATATGGTTTATAATTATTTATAGTTCATTAATATTATGGATATATTTTATTGGCTTATTTAAAATGCTTTCAATTTTGGTCTGTATATTTTGATTTGTAAATTAATTATGATCTTTTTTAATCACTTTTAAAGTTTAAAGCAATAATTTTTTTAGCATTAATTAGTAATTCTAGTTTTAATTATGTAACTTACTTTAACGAAATAGCAGTAATTTTCATTAATTCAATTTGATCATGGTAATTATGATTTCCATGCATATCAGATGAGTTTTTAATCATGTTACCAATAGTAACAAAGGTTGGTAGTACACAGATACATACATACATACATACATACATATATAGTAAGTTGATAGTGTTTGACGCTTTACTAACATAATATAGTGCACTGAAATGCGACAAGATGTCAATATTGTAACAAGGTTGTCGATAGGGTGTCAATGTATGCCCTCTCATTTTGACGTCAATACATCAATGCTCTCTTGATTTAAGTTAATAAATGGGAAAGTGTCACTTATCATGTGTTGTGTTAATGTCAACCATTAGCAAGGTGTCACATCAAAACTATCAATTAAGAAGGTGTCATGTGTGCCACATTAATGCTTAGCTTATAAAGGGCATCGATATACCAACATCGTATAAACATCTTCCCTATAATGTTGGTTGATTTAGTGTTAGCAAATCACTAACTTTTTCATTTCCATACTTAGATTCATATACGCTACTTCAGTTAAGGGAACTCGCATGTACATGCAACTGTGTTTAATGCAACTAGCGTATATCCAGTCAACTTATGATTCAGTTAATCCATTATATGTTGATCTGTAATCAGTGCATCAAAACTTCATTAACCATATGAACAGTAAATAGGTGCAGTAAAACAGAACAGATCATCACACATAAGAAGCACACATGAACACCATGATATAAGGTGGAAACCCAATGCGAAACAAAAACCACCTGCTGTTGTTTTCTTTAAGATAAGAAAAACCTGTTTACAATCTTGTACTGGCGCAGACTCATACCAGTACGCAGGCACCACCTGCAGAAGGCTACAACCTTCTCTCGTTCTTCAGCTACTACTGGAAGGGAGCTACAACCCCCTAGCTCTTGTACTAGCCGATCTGTTTACTAGTACGTAGGCATTGACCTACTAAAGACTACAACCTTCTTGATTCATCACAACACCATAATATGAAGGCCACGTTTCATCCAATTTTGATACTGGACCCATCAACAACATTGAAGCACAAAATCAATCACCACTGCAATACAACCATCAACTACACTTGCATCATTCATTTCTGAATCACCGAACACTGAATCACTAAAACCCTGTCAACAGAACACAAAACTCTGCAACAACAGCCAGATCCAACTGCAACTTCAAATATCATATCTCACAATGTATACCCTACTATGATGAACCAAACCAGCGTGTATACGCGCTTTTACCAAAGCCAACCCGCGTATAGATCTGCAAATATTTACTCATAACTTTACAGCTATTCCAAACATTAGTCATACCTAGATCATAACATTTATACAATAAAACATACGTCAATAATTCAGATCTAATCTATCCATGATCAAACCACGTAATGATAATGCATTCCAAGCCTTATGATCCCGATCCATCATCAATCGCATAGGTGCATCCTTGGTTCAGATCAAGCAAAGCATCACAAACCCATAACCAGCATACTAGATCTCACACTTCATCAGATATTCAATCCTTGCACCCTTGCCCTTTGGTCTAATGATCTTCTTCTCCTTATATAGGTTTAGGCCTCTCTCAATACCATGGTCCAAAACCATGTAGGACCAATACCTGGGGTCAATACCTCGGACCAAATACCAAAATACCATGGACTAAATACCACGAACCAAAACTTAGTTTTCCGACATGTATGCACCTTTCCTTCTATGAAAGTGCGTGTGTACGTTATACGCGCCCTTGTATATAGTGAACCTGTGTGTATACACTACTTGGTATATAGTGAAGCTGCGTATATACGCAACTTGGTATGTAGTGACCTGCATATCTTTCTTTCTTCATTCTGTGAGTCTGAACTGTGATCTGTCATCTGAGTGAGTTGCCATCAAGGACAACACTTGAGTCATACCTGTATCATCATGCCAACAGATTGACATCCTAAAATAGTGGTTTCCAATGTCGTTGTCATCAACATTGGATTTTTCACCCAAACGCAGTAGTGTAGTCACCCTCAGTAGAATAAAAGAGATCATGATCATTAGGGTTAGTTAGCCAGTCTCATGACATAATTAATCTTATCATAGAGATAACTAGAAAATTACAACTATCAAAGTGTTTTATGTGTCCATTGTTGATCTTTAATATACTTTGTTGAGAGGTAAATTATATTCTATAATTATATTTCAATTATTAAGCAACCTGAATGGTTAAATGTGTTCTCTTGCATATGTAATATGTTTTTTTTAATGTTTGTTGAATATTGATGCAACTATTTGAGATCATTAACAAATGTTTTAGCTAGTTAATGTTTTTTTTTTGTTTTTTTTTAGGTTCAGCTGGTGAGGCGTGTTTGGGGGCATTGAACTTTTGATCACCTGGATTCACAAGGGCTTGCCAACATAATGTTTTTCCAACTGTGCTACCACCTGCGGACTTTTGAGCTAGGTAGTGATGTTGCAAACCATTGCGCATAGTTTTTTAGTCAAAGTTAATTAATTAAGCACAACATGCCCTTAACTATATCAATAATCAACTATATTACATTGGGGTAATGGTACTTATTTGTCCTCTTCCTCATTTGTGCTATCATGAGGTTTGATAGCACTTTGTAATGACCCTAAATGCGAGAATTTTCAGCAGCTAATTTGAAATAATAAATAAATTTTAAAAGCTCCAAATTGTAAATAATATATGGCATTTTCAATTAATATAACCCATATAGAAGAAGTTAACAAAGAAATGGATGACTCATAAACCAACAACTATTAACTAAACCAAACATATTTACTAATCTCGTTAGAGATAAATAGGAATAAGAAATAGCTTTTTACATTTCCAGAGTATCCACAAAATTGTGAATTTAACTCTTGAATTTCATTCCCTTATAATTCTCATCTACAATAAGGGTTCATGCATCACAATCAAACACTCAAAATTGATGCAAATTTAAGTTTACATTGAATATAGATAAGTACAACTTTAAATAAGTATGTCTCAATTCAGTCAACCTATCCCAAAGAAATAAAATAAATAACAAATCTAGATATTAAATTATTCATCCATCTTTCAAAACTACCCCTTAATCAAAATGTGTGATATTCAATTAACAAATACAATGCAACTAGCTACATATATAGATCAAGGGAGGTGTTTGTTGACCTTCTAATTTTGTTTTTAGTAGATTTCCCATAATTTAATTAAAAAGACATTCCTTACATGGCACTTACAAAAATCAATTTATCATAAGGTAGCTAGTGCTTTTCAAAAGATCTTATTCTTTGAGGTATTTTGATAACATCTAGAGAGCCCTCTCTAGGCACAAAGAGTCCATATAATATACCTCCATCTTTTATGTTATCTTAAAGGTTCATGAAAATGAACATCATTGTACATCCCAAAATTCCATAATCATGACAACTTTAGCACAACATAAATAATAAAATTATCCTCTATAATGGATTGTAAGATGCTTGGAAATTGAATTCTTAATTCGAGTAAAGTTCGTAGTCTCTCACATCAAATATTAGAATTTTTACCAATTCAATTGGAGTTTAAGGAGGAGGATATGGCGGACCAAATTATCACAGACTTGGACATTGGCAGCCAAGAATCAAATTGAATAAATCTTTTTCTGGAAGAGGCACAGAGTTAACATGTATTTGCTAATTTATGTGTATTGCAAAATATTTTGTATCTTATCGGTGTTTTTTTTCTTTTTGTGTATGGGGGAAATCAATGACTAGAACATGCAATCATTGTTGCCACCAAGTATAACATAACACGTTGCTACCAAAAAAAAAAATCCTCGGCCCAATATGATAGCTTGCAAACCACACTCAGCAAGGATAGCCCACGAGATAGCCATGATTCATACCGAGGTGAGCAACACTATCACTGTGACACCCAACCACTCAAGCTACCCTTCATAGATATCTTATGAGTCATTTCAAGAAAGTAGACTAATAAGAATAACAAGGTTGTAGTCTCTGAAAACTCAAGGATTCTACATATGTGGAAGATAAAGAGTTTCCATTTTTGTCTAAAAATTAAGGTTAACAATTATTGTAATTTATGTTGTTAGACATCAACTATAGCCTTTTATCTTATATAAATTCTCCCAATTTATGTTTATTTAAATAAAAATAAATAAACAAAAAAATAGGGTGGTAGGAGTAGGAGGGGTTATTCTCAACCGCTATGGAAAAATTGAAATTGAGTATAATTGGGCGTTAGGCAATTGCGCAAATAATGAGGCAGAAACATATGGATTACTACAAGGGATCCTTCTCGCCAAAGAAGCAAAGGTCAAAGATTTGGTGGTGTTGGGAGATTCACAATTTGTTATCCATCACCTTGTTCATGGATCTTTCCCTAAGGATTGCAAGTTGCAAAGCATTATTGATTGAATCAAGAATCTATAACTAGTGTTCTCTACTATTAGCTTCTTTCATGTGTTAAGAATGAACAATTCTACTGCAGATGATCTTGCCAATAAAGGTGTAAACTTGGATGTAGGAGTCCTAATCATAAATGGTATTCATTTCCTCACAACTATTCCTTATCAATGGGTTTAATATGGAGTGTAACTTTTGTTTGTATCTAAAGGTGTTTTGTAGAATTTGCAACTCCAAAGACCTTGTGTCCTTTAGGATAGCAAGACAACTAATAGATATTGGGAATGAACATCGTCGTGAGGTTACAAGTATAATTTTTTTTAATTGTTTTTTTATATTGTGTTTAAAAAAAAAATTGTTTTTTTTAATGGTTTTTCTTCAATTTTTTTTTAAATGTTTTTTTTATAATACCTAAATTTTATTTTTATTTTAATTTTTATTTTTTTTATGTTTATTTAAATTATTTAATTTAAATATTTTTTTATTTAATTAATTTTTTTAAATTTTTTACCTTTTTTTTATTATTTATTTTTTTGTTATGAGTTTTTTTTTTTTTTTTTTAACTAAAAAAATGGTTTTAGATTTTTTTTGATCAATTTGTTTTTTCTTAACTACATTTTCTTTAATCCATTATTTTATTATTTTTGTTTTCAATTATAATTTTTATTCAATTTTTTTTTTATTTTTACCAGTTAATTTTGGTTTTTTTAAAATTTTTATAGGTTTTTTGTTTTTTTCCTTTTTATATTATTTTTTTTATTTAAATTTTTTATGTTTTTTTATTTTATTTTTTGTTTTATTACTAACATGTTTTATGTTTTTTATTTTTGGTCATGTTTTTTTTATTTTTATTTTTATGTTTTTATTTTTTGTTATTTTTTTATATATTTTATGTTTTTATTACTAACATGTTTTTATTATTTTTATTTTTTTTTTTTTATTTTTTTTATTTTTTTTTTTTTTTAAGGTTTTTTTGTTTCTTTTTTTATTTTATTTTTTTTGTATTTGAATTTCTTTATGTTTTATTATTAACATAAAAATCACTAACATTAAGCCCATAGGCTTTGGATTGACAGCGAATGGGTGCACTGTTAAGGCACTCCTTGTGATAGGTCACTGGTTCAAATCCCCTGTCGCTGCTTACCTACCAAAAAAAATAAATCACCAACATTAAAAAAAAATTATCCACACTTAATTGATTAGAATATTTAAAGTGTAAAAACTAAGCCCTTTAAACAAAAGGGTCGATGCTCGTGAGCACTTTTCAAAATCAAGATAAAAATCACTAACAAAAAAAAAATTGTTCACACTTGATACATTAAAAATAAAAAATAAAGTGTCAAAAATAAGCCTCTAAAAAAATATGTTGATGCTTCATCAACACTTTTCAAAATCAGCATGAAAATCACTAACATTTAAAAAAATTATTCACACTTGACACATAAAAAAATTTAAAGTGGCAAAAATATGCTCCAAAAAAAAGGGGTATTCTAGAATCACCATTTTTCAAAATCGAGTGATATTTTTCTACCTCAAAAAAACAGGTACTAGATCATTTTCTCGTTTGATTGGTAACTATGTTTTTCTTTGTGCATGTTTTTTAAGGATAAACTTAAACTTTATTTCTTAGATAGAACCCCCTAGCCTGATATGGTACCCTATAAACAATATTGAGTGAGGCTAGCAATGATTCAAACCAACGTGAACAAAAATATCACTGAGTCCCAATTGTTCAAACTACCCTGGGCAGGTATCTTATGACTCATTTTAAGAAAGTAGACTACTACAAATAATTGGGTTGTCGTTCTTGAAGGCTCGAGGACTTTATGTGTGTAGAAGATAACGAGTTCTAATTTTTGTCTATAAGTTACAACTAGCAAATTTTCTAATTTAGTTTATTATTTCTTAACTATAACAAATTATCTTATATAAATTTTCCAAGTTTGTGTTTAAAAAAAAGTCTTTAAAAACTATATATATATATATATATATATATATATATATGATGACTTATAGACTTTATTTGAAATGTTTTGTTTTCCTTTTTTTTGAGCATGTTGTTTAGGATAAACGTAAGCTTTCTTTCTTGGATGAAAAAAGAAAGGTGCGGGAGGGCCAAGGGTGGTGATGGGAGTGGATGTGAGGGAAGAGGGGTGTCACGCCCCTACTCTGGCAGTAGTCTTTCAACCGCATGAAGGGGTGTGGCACCAGCACCCGATTTCTTTTCACCAATACTTTCAAGTGTGGGCTACGCCTAACATTCCATACTTAGTTTATTTTTCACTTTCTGAGTATAACCAATCATAACACAACGGAAACATTCATTTACACATCTTTCATTATCATTATTATTTTACACATATGCACAACGGAAATATAACAGGAGGGGAAAATCCCTAAAGATGAGTCTGCCCATAATAATAATGATAATAATTCAAAATATACAAAAACAACCTTTGGAGAGGAACCCCAACTTCCTTCTTGCAATAACAGTTTTATTTCACAATTCGGCCTACAATCATGTAGCCTTCCCAAACTGTCATTCAGAGCGCCTGCCCTTCACCTGGTCAATTCGCCCAACTCACCGGGCAGAGGTGCCTACACCCAAGTCGCCCGCCGCACAGCTCGTCGTGCCAACCATTCAGCAAAACTCGTAGTCTACCCGTGTGCCCACCTTCGTTCAACACTCGCCCGCTGAACTCGTCGTCGTGCAAACTTTCCCACGACATGTCACCCACCAAGTGCACACCCGCAATCCACCCGACTATTCAACTATCGCATTGTCCGTTTCAGCGTTCACCAGAACTCCCCGTTCACGTCTACCGCGGGTGCATCACCCACCCGTGTCACTTACCCGACTTGTGCTCAACTCGTCGCGAGCGCACCACCCACCCGGAGGTTGCCCTGCCTAACTCATCACAGCACCCACGCAAACTACTCACACGTCTTTCATGTCAACTGCTTGCCTACCTGTCCAGCTACAGCTCGTCCACCCGCTCAACCTACCTGTCCACTACGGCTCGTCTGCCCACCCGACCTGCCTGTCCACTGCAGCTCGTCTGCCTGCCCGACCTGCCTGTCCGCATGTGACTCGTCCGCCCGCCCGATCTACCTGTCTGCCTGTGGCTCGTCCGCCCTCCCAACCTGCCTACTTGCCTGCGATTTTGTTGTTCAGCACTTCTACAGCTCGCTTAACCCGGCTCCGTGCTTCAGTCAGAGTACCCACCTGCTGATCTGAATTTGAAACTACTTGAAAAAGGTTTGCAAGGTATTCAATTCAATAGTAAACATGTCTAAAAGATGCCCATGTCTTGCAGTAAAGAAACAAATGAAATTTTCAGTTGTTCATGATCCATTCAAGCATAGCAGAATTATTTCCTTTTACTGTTTAACACATTAAAATGAATTTTTTCTGCAAAATAAATCAACCATAGGATGCAAAAGAAGTTGATGAAGCAGTTCACCCCTCCTGGGCTACGTCTGCTGGGTCCAAGGCTCCCAAATGGGCCTGTCCTCGTTTTAATTAAATGCTCAAAATGAATTTACAGCTGAATAGAAGTCTCTACAAGTGAAATGGACTATAAAATCGGATTCAGAACACTTGAATCCTTCAGGATTGACTGCTGGTTCACCTCCAATGGATACCTGCAACCTGATACAGTTCTCACAATACTGGGCCCTAGTGGCTCCTAGAACTTCCACGGCTCCAAAACCTATGAAAATGACCTCTGATGGCTGAAAGACCTACGCCAGTGGCTTCAGAACGTCCAAAATACCCAAAATCAAAAAAAAATATCGTCCAAAACCGCCTTTCCTAGCCAAAGTTATGGCCCATTAATGATTCCCTCCAGTTTAGCCTAAAAGAACTCCAGCTAACTGTAGTTGGGGCCAGTTAGCCCTGCCAATTATGGCGGGACCGCCCAAATTTGGCGGTCCGCCAAGAATCCCGCCAACCTAACTGCAGTTAAATAATGTTGACCGTTGGTTAGCTCCGCAGGTTTAGGGATAAGGCCCTTGGTTCCTGGCCGGAGGTCATATGGAGGCGGGGCTAGCCCCTTTCATTCCCGCCCACCATACATTTTAAACTTTAATTACATAATGTTCCCATGAGCTTTCAATGGCCGCTGTTGTAGCCCAACAGTAAGGCAGAGGATTATTGCAACGGAGGTCGCGGGTTCAAAACTGGCCGAGGCCAAAAAATTTTACCATGCGCCCATATATGTGCTGATGTCACCTGAGCCACGTGGCAGCCTCCGGGCTTGCCACGTGGCAGCTTCTGATTGGCCCGTCCAAAGGAATATTCCCAAGAATATTCTGTGGAATATTCCTTTTTTAATTTTTTTTGAAAATTCAAAATTTAAGGGTTATTGGTGGATTTTGTTTTTGACGTAACTTTCACATACGGCGACCGTTTTTCGAACCATTTACGGTGCCGGAATCAGGAGGACGAGATTTATCCAGTCGTTTAGGTTCGAGCCAATTCTGAGCACTTTCATTTTTGAGCATTTTATGACACTTGGGACATGAGCCCCTGATCACCTGCACCTTTCCTTTTGCCTTATACGCCCAACCTCTTCAACTCGCCTTTCACCTTGGCTCACTTGCTAGACTTGCTTGTATCCCTTGATTAATTCTCAACCCACTTCGACCGCCAATATATACGCTCAGCCATGGATGACTCATGGGTCGGCCTACCCAGGCCAACCTGCCCATTTGGCCAACTTGCCCACAAAAACACGTCGTCTCGCCCACACCGTCGCCCTGTCGAGTCCACATGCCAAACTTGCACAATATAAGGTGACCTTTGCGAAGTTCGCCATAGTTGGCCGAATTTCCAATTCTCGGTTTTTCGGCATCCCCATTGGCTCGTCACTCTCATGCGTCGAGTGCCTTTAACCAATCGCCCCAACTCGTCGCTCTCCTCCAACTCGCCCCATTGTTGCAACCAACATGCCCGCTCGCTGACTTGTCGCACCCATCGACTCGTCGCACATAACGGGAGTGCTCACCCAACTCGTCGCACATCGCATCCGCAAGTCGTGGGCTTGACATACTCCCCCACTCTAAATGGTTGTCGTCCTTGAAAAATATCCATCCCAGCAACCATCTGTCACCAAGACACTCAAATCGGACACATTAAGGAGGAAGGTGGAAGTTATACACTTGCCATAGAAGTGAAACGTCTCAATTTGTTCGCTCCTGGAGGGGGCTCATGCAGATTATGGGTAATCCAGATGTATCCACCTCTCGACCTGCCTCATGTCGTAGATATGCCAAACTCTACAAGGAATCACGTGCTAGTACCCCTCATGTTGGTGACTATTTGGGTAGCTAATCCAACCATGCATCGCCTCCATAAGAACTCATGCCCCCACATCGTCATGACTCTCCACTACATGCTACATGTTAATCTGTTTCATCTCACCCCTAGATGCCTGCTCAAAATGTTGGAGACTTAATGCCATGAGTAGCTAACAATGAGCCTTATCTCCATGATAGCCTAAGAAGATAAGGGGGGAGTAGAGCCTCAAGGTTCTCCCTCACTAATCAACTCAATCCACCTATCTGGATCCTCCACTTCTAATCTCTGGAGGTATGCTTCCTGATCCTCTGTCTAAACATTCAGTCTAACATCCTCATCATCATCATCATTCTCCACTGCCTCTAGCCTCCTTGATAGATCCAAGATTCTGTCAGACAATGTCCTAACAGTCTGTGATTGTTCCATAAGCTTTACCTGTGTAATAGACAATTTATTTTCGAACTCTTCATCTCGCTTCTCATTCTCCATATTCATCGTTGTTATTTTACATTTGGCCCTTGTAACTCCCACAATCGGAACACTGATAGGTACATCCTCTCGTCCGTCGTAAATGTACAGTTTCTTCATATGGGGAACAACCATAGATTCAAATTGCTTCATAAACTCCATGCCCAGTACAACCTCATAGTCATCTATCCACACCACAATGAAATCGACCTCCCCAGTCCATTCACCAAGTGTCACATCCACTTTCTCAGCTACACCGATCATAGAATCTGGAGGAGAATTCACTGCCTTCATTTGTGCCTGCACTGGTACAAATTTCAATCCAATCCTTCTCGTATTATCCTGGCTCATAAAGTTGTGAGTTGCCCTACTAGCCACCATAGTGAGTACAGCACCACTCCCAACTTTCATCTTGACATACTTTAACTTGTTTCTTTCCGGATCTCTTCGTGAGACTGCTTCCGTAGCCATTGCAGCTCCTAGAATCTGCATGACCCCCACAAAAGTCTGTTCTTTCTTCTTCGCATTGGACTGTGCTATGGCAGCCACTTTTGGTCTTGAAAGACAATTCTTCACCATATGTGGTTCCTCACATATCAAACACTTCAACAGTTTCTTCGTCTTCGTCTTTTCATGCAATTTCGAAGATTCCTCCTTTATAGACTTTTATTTCAGTTTGTCAGCCTTTTTCTTCTTCTCTTTGGTTCCTTCGTCATAGTGTTCTACTAAGCGATCCACAACAGCAAATTCTTCTTCAAATGTTTTTATCTTTTGCCTCTTCACTTCATTGCATGCCCAAGGTTTCAATCCTATGATAAAATTGAACACCTTGTCCCTTTTCGCCATGTCTTGAAGTTCCAAAACTGCACTTGAGAACTCTTCATCCTTCCATCCCATGTTTAGTCTTGTGGACTAAAATGAGTTTGAAAAGCCTTCTTCATTTCATCCCACGAAGTGATTTCTATAGCATTTCCATTGGCAATCTGGTTCATCCTTCTTCGGCACCACATCTTAGCATCCTTCGTCAAGAACTGAGCAGATACCTTGACTTTGGTTTCCTCATCAGACATCCCCAAATGCTCCAAGTACTGTTCCATGTTCCATAGAAAGTTACCAAGAGTTTTTGCACTCCTTGTCCCGTCATAAGAATGCAGCTACTTGACTTTCACATGAGCCACCCCTCCACCTGAGTTGTGCCCAACAACCTTCTTCAAAACCGCAATCTCATTATGAGCATCATCAAGATATTTTTGCAATTTCAAGATTTCCTCCAAACCTTGATCTCTTGCTTCATCGATCTCTTTAACTTCCTTTTCCGTTTGTATAAACTGCCATTCAGTGTAATCATACCGGACCTTGAGGTCTTCAAGCTCCCCCTTCACCTTCGCATAGCCTTCCCGAACCTCAACGTTCTCGGCCTTCATCGAAGCCATGTCAGAAGCCAGCTCCTCCATTCGATCCAATACCTTGTCTAAGAAAGCATCTTTGGCACCCCTACCAGATTCACCTGTCACTACCTAAGGTTCTTCTGCCATCTCAGCGATCTGCTTTCTTTGGAGTGTGGTATAGGCCACAAACCGATATCACCTGCAATTCTGAATCACCAAAGCCCACAAAATACAGAGCTCTGATACCACCTGTCATGCCCCTACCCTAGCGTTAGTCTTTCAACCACACGAAGGGGGGTGCGACACCACCACCTGATTTCTTTTCACCAATACTTTCAAGTGTGGACTATGCCTAACATTCCATACTTAGTTTATTTTTCACTTTCTAAGTATAACCATTCATAACACAGCGGGAACATTCATTTACACATCTTTCATCATCATTATTATTTTACACATATGCACAACAGAAATGTAATGGTAGGGGAAACTCCCTAAAGATGAGTCTGCCCACAATAATAATGATAATAATTCAAAATATGCAAAAACAACTTTTGGAGAGGAACCCCATCTTCCTTCTTGCAATAACAGTCTTATTTCACAATTCGACCTGCAATCGTGCAACCTGCCCGAACTTTCGTTCGGAGCGCCCGCCCTTCACCAGGTCAGGTTGCCCAACTCACTAGGCAGAGGTGCCCACACTCAGGTTTCCCTCCACGCAGCTCGTCGTGTCAATCTTTCAGCAAAACTCGCAAGTCTGCCCGCGTGCCCACCTTTGTTCAACACTCGCTCGCCGAACTCATTTCCATGCAGACTTTCCCACAGAGTGTCGCCCACCCGACGCATACCTGCAATCCGCCCGATTGTTCAACTATCGCGTCATTTGTTTCAGCGTTCACCCGAACTCCCCATTCATGTTTGTCTCGGGCACACCGCCCACCCAGGTCACCTACCCGACTCGTGCTCAACTCACAACGGGCGCACTACCCACCCGGAGGTCGCCCTGCCCGACTCGTCGCAACGCCCATGCAAACTACTCACCCGCTTGTCGTGCCGACCACACGCCTATGGCTCGTCCACCCGCCCAACATGCATCTCATCCTTGCGCCCGACTTGCCTATCTGCCTACGGCTCGTCGCCCGCCCGATCTACCTGTCTGCCTGCAGCTCGTCGCCCGCCCGATCTACCTGTCCGCCTGTGGCTTGTCCGCCCGCCCGACCTACCTGCCTGCCTACAATTTCGTTGTTTAGCACTTATGCGGCTCACTTAACCCAACTCGGTGCTTCGGTCAAGGTACCCGCTTGCACCTTTCCTTTTGCTTTATGCGCCCAACCTCTTCAGCTCGCCTTTCACCTTGGCTCACTTGTTATACTTGCTTGTATCGCTTGATTGATTCTCCACCCACTTCCACCACTAATATATACCCCCGGCCATGAATGACCCATTTTCCCATTCAGCCGACTCGCCCACAACACACATCAGCTCGCCCACAACGTTGCCTATTTGATTCCACATGCTAAACTCGCATGGTATAAGGTGACCTTTGCGAAGTTCGTCATACTTAGCCACATTTCCAATTCTCAGTTTTTTGACACCTCCATTGGCTCGTCGCACTTGTGCCCCGAGCGCCTTTAACCGATCGCCTCAGCTCATTGCTCTCCTCCAACTCATTCCATCGTCGTAACAAAACGTCGCAACTAATGCGCCTGCTCGCCAACTCATCGCTCACCCGGCTCATTGCACATAACCGGAAGCGCTCGCCCAACTCGTCGCACATCGCATCTGCAACTCGTGGGCTTGACAGGGGGGAGGGGATAGGGGTGAGGAAGAGGAGAGGGCAGGGGTCAGGAGGGGGTTGAGGGAGGGCGAGGTCAAGGTATTTTTAAAATGTGTTTTTTTTTTTTTTAATTTTTTTTTTATTTTTATTTTTTTAATGGTTTATTTTTAATTACTTTTTTTAATTCCCCGGATGCGAGTGGCACTAGGGAATTAAATGTCCCTCATGCAAATTAACACCTCCAGGTACTGCCACTTGTAGAGCAGTGTGGCCTCCCAGATCTTCTCCTCACGCAGCAGGAATGTAGTTATGAAGGAAGGATATTGCAAGATTTTCGCATTTAAGAAGTATGTGTTTCAACGCAGCACGGTGATGGTTATAATCATGCTGACCTCCTGTGCCTAATTCACCTCTAGCGCTCAGTCTTCCGGCTCCAGGCTTTGGTTTAAGGTGTGTTGTGATGTTAAGCCGAAGCCTGCTAACAGTAGCAAGCTCTAGGCAGGCTCTGTTACTCTTTGGCAGTGTTCCGAATGTGCCAAAGCTCTCTACAGAGAGATCAGTCCGGTGATTCGAGGTAAGCTGTCCGAGGCTTCTGTTTTTAGAATTGATTGTGCTGTTTCTCCGTCTCTTGTCTTCTCCGTTTGTGTTCCCTAGTCTCTGGTTCAATTCGGCCACTCCCCTGCTCCTAGCCCTAATCTCTTTGGTTTCTTTGTGTCCTCCCCTTCGCTTGTCAAAATGAAATGCCAAAGTAGGCAGAACCGCTCTGGGGGACGCCAAGGCAGCGGCAAACGGCCTTCTGTCAGTCATTCAGCAGACCCTGCTCATTCGCCCATTAACCTTACCTCCTCTCAAGAGGATTTGCCTCCCTCGAGCCCTGGTCTCAAGCCTATTCCTAACAGTGCTTTCCAAACAACGCATTTCAAATTCAAAGTAATTTGAACAAGCCATTGATTACTACTCACATAACTATTATCCTCTCGGAAGAAGAAAATCAAATCTCCCCTCTGTCTTGCATTGCGCCTAATCCTTCTCACAGCAGTGAGCATTCCATGGATGAGGGAGATCAGGAAATTCGGCAAGGGGACAAGCTTGGTCAGGAGAACATTCAGCCAATAAGCATTCCTCCTCTGGAGGACATTGGCCCAATTGATGTGGAAAGGGACATAGGCACCACCAGTCTCGGCTAGGCGAATCCTATCAGTGAGACGGATGTCAATGCAAATCTTAGAATTGGCAGCGCGTGTCGGGATGTTGAGAAGGCTCTTGGGGAGGATACGGAAGCAGATTGACACCTATGTTCGCACCTCTCCTTTTTGTCTCTGGTTTTTGCTCAAATGGCCACCTCCAGGCGTTTTGCTCTCGGTCCGGCTCAGCTTTGTCAATCTCGGGTTTTGGCTTCCTTCTGAGGAAGTGTTGGTCCTCTTACCGGATGGCCTGCACAGAAACTATGCTTATCTGTTTCCGATGTATTTCTCCTCTTTCTACAAGTCTATATCTGGGTCTAATGTCAGTTTGTTAGCGCTTTGTAATTGCTATCCCCAATTTCTTTTTGTAATGAGGCAGTTCTGCTACGTTGACGGCTCTCGGGCTCTGACCCCTGTAGCCTCAACTCCATGTAAAATTATTTTGCTTTACAGTTAATAGAATTTAGTCATTGTAAAAAAAAAAAAATAATAAATAAAAATAAAAAATTGACTTTTTTTAAATAGTTTTTTTTATTAAT
>APFE030391347.1:160728-183049 GCA_000404065.3 Pinus taeda | reverse complement strand
AAAAAAAGTTCACACTCGATACATAAAGAAATTTAAAGAGTAAAAAATAAGCCCTCTAAAAAAATGTGTTGATGCTTTATCAACACTTTTCAAAATCAACGTAAAAATCACTCACATTTAAAAATGTGTTGATACATAAAAAAATTTAAAGTGACAAAAATATGCTGCAACAAAAAAAAGTGTATTCTAAAATCACCATTTTTCAAAATCAAGTAATTTTTTGCTACCTCGAAAAAAAGAGATACTAAATCATTATTTGATTAATAACTATATTTTTCTTTGAACATGTTTTTTTTAAGGATAAACTTAAACTTTATTTCTTAGATAAAAATCTCAGCGTGATATGATACCCTGTAAACAATATTGAGCGAGGCTAGCCATGATTCAAACCAACGTGAACAAAATTATCACCGAGTCCCAACTGTTCAAACTCTACCCTTGGCAGTGTCTTATGAATCATTTTAAGAAAGTAGACTACTACAAATAATTGAGTTGTCGTTCTTGAAGACTCGAGGACTTTATGTGTGTAGAAGATAACGAGTTCTAATTTTTGTCTATAAGTTACAGGTAGCAAATCTTGTAATTTAGTTTATTATTTCTTAATTATGGCAGTTATCTTGTAATTTAGTTTGTGTTAAAAAAATCTTTAAAATCTACATATATTTATGATGATTTATAGAATTTATTTGAAATGTTTTGTTTTCCTTTTTCTTTGAGCATGTTCTTTGATAAATGTAAGCTTTCTTTCCATGAGAATGTTAGTAGTATTTAGTATTATGGTTATCTTAACATGACCAAGTGTGTCAGTGGTATTTAGTATTTATTACCATGCTTATGTTAACATGACAAGTATTTAGAGTTTTAGTTTTTGCGTTGATGGGATGTAATGAAAAGATAATATCATCATCTTCCTTTAATATTAAAAAGTAAAGAAAAATTTTCCAATGTAAACATTGTCATAAATATATAAATGAAATTATATTTTATTAGTGTTATAGAGTATATTTTTCCAAATATTTACTTATACATTAATTTTATTTTTTTAACAAATTTTTTTTATTATCAATATATATAGAGAGTTTGATGGTATGGATTAATAAACTAAAATTAATTTATGACCATATCCAAAGCCAAATATACAATTAAAACAAATTAGACTAAGCCCAACAATGGGTGCTAAAGCATTTAAGAAATATTCAATACCCCACAAAATAACATACTTCAAAACTAAACTAAACCAGAAAAAACAAAACTAAAAATGGAAATCGATGGCATCTACGTCATGCCCATCCCTAAATTCATACAAACCAAAGGATCCAATGGGAAAAAGAAGTGCCTCTTTTGATAACTCGTCAACTTTTTGATTCAATTCTCTATAGATATGCTTGACGAAATACCACTAAAATGATTATAAAGAGAAGAGGATACCCTAGAGGGATGGACTAAGACAAACATTCCACCATTGTTTTTTACAAACCCAATAAATCACACTTTTAGAATCATTCATTATTTGGATCTTGTTTGTACCTTTCTTTAATGCAAAATACAAGAGATTTTGTATCACAATTAAATTTGCTTTGTAGGTAAAACCTCTCCCAAGGGCATATTTGATGTGAAAATAAAGACTTTGGTTCAGGAAAAGAACCTGGGCATATCTCCTTAGTCAGCGCCATTGAAGAATACCCGAGTAATTTCAAAATCAATAAGTGACATGAAAAGAGATTTGTATTTTTTTTCTTCATCTCCATCATGTACTCTCTCGTAAGCTTCACAATAAGACCTACTGTCACCACCATAGGAAATTTTGTCCTAAAATATGAATGAACTATGTTCCCACCAAATATAATGTATCATAATACCTGGAAAAAAACCAAACTCCTTGACTACTTCATCTTGGAACCAATGTTGTGCACATTCCTCTACACTGGATCTATTCCAAGTCATATTTGGAGAGGAGTGTGCCACTGGTGCCCACACCTGAACAGCATAGGGACATGACACAAAAAGATGAGAAACTGACTCAACATCAAGCTTATAAAGAGAATATCTATTAGGACCACACCACTTGTTATGTAACTAGATCACAAAATAGAAGAAAAGATAGAACAACGACTTGAAAATAAGCCTTTTCAAGGGGGAAACCTCCTTTTACATCACATAAATGAACAATTCTAGGATGATACTAATGACAATACCTCCTTGCTATATATAGGAGTCTAAAGGGTCACAATATAATCAGGGCCTACATAACAATAATAACGTAGGGGAACAACAATAACAATAGTGGACTCTTATGGGGCACAACAATAACGATATGGGGGCTACACTAGTATTATAGGGACCTAACATGCCCCTCTCCTTCAAAAAAGTGTTGTCCTCGATGCTTGAGTAGTTTTGGATGCTTATGTATAAAATAATCATCCTCCCACGTGGAATCTTTAGCAAGTAAGTTTTTCCACTTAATGAGATACTTTAAAATTGATTGATTTCGTAGTTGTTGGGTTCTTGTTTCCGTCACTGCTTCGTACTCCAATATGATTTTTTCTTCCTCGTCAAGTTCTGGCAATATTGTTTGAAATGGAAGCTTGTCACCTATAACCTTCTTTAAGCATGAAATATGGAAAATTGGGTGTACTCGGGAAGAATTGAGAAACCCCAATTTGTATGCCATAGTACCAATATTTTGTAATACCTTGTAATGACCATAGTACTTGGGTGATAATTTGTTATCCTTCTTTGCTTGCTTGAGGGACATTTGTTTGTATGGTTATAGCCATAAATATACCCAATCGCCTATGTCAAAACTTCTTTTACGCCTGTTGTTTCATTTGGTTCTGCGCCAAAGTCAAGTTATACTTTAAGAGTTGGAGAACTTGTTGGTGATGCTCGATGTCATCTTCCATTGATTGAACCTTAGAATTTTATCTTAAAGACATGTGATGGACTGTGGATGATATCCATAAAGTGGCATAAATGGGGTCATTTTTGTTGTGGTATGGAAGGAAGTGTTATACCACCATTTTTCCGGAGGTAACCAATCGACCCATTGTGTTTGTTTATCAAATACAAAGTAACGAAGATATCCTTACAAACATTTGTTCACTATCTTAGTTTGTCTGTCATATTGAGGATGATAAGATGAGTTATGAGCTAATTGAGTACCAAGACATGAAAAATCATTTATGTCCAAAAAATTATAGTGAAAATGGGATCTCTATCACTTACAATAATCTTTGGGTTTCCATGTAGCTTTCAAACTATTTCCATAAATGAAGGCGGCTATACTACCTTTGAAAGGATGAGATAAAGCACAAAGTGTGCATACTTGGTAAGTTTATCAACTACCACCATGATGACACTCTTTCCTTTGAACTTGGGTAAACTTGTGATAAAATCCATTGATACCTCCCAATGCAGGCTTGGAATGGATAAAGGTTGTAACATAACTGGGATTTTAATTGTCTCAACTTTATTTTGTTGGTAAACCAAAAATTATGCCACAAACTTCTAAATATCATATTTAAGGCAATCCCAAAAAAAATCCTTCTTGACCCAATGGTAAGTTTTTAAAAATCATGAGTGCCCTCCTAAAAGAGAGGTGTGCAATTCCAAAAGAATCATTTGTTTGAGTTGGGATTTCTTACATAGATATAAGCGATATTTGTGCCATGCTGAATCATTTTTCCAAATAAATATATTAGATGTACTGGCATCTCGTTGCAACTTTTGAATGAGTGTCCACACCTCCTCGTCATTCTTCCATTCATCCCTTACTTCAATTATCAAATCAAGTTGGGTAATAGAAATGGCACAAAGTAATTCTTTCACATCCTTGTCCTTCTTGAGAGTGCATCTGCAACAACATTTTGCTTCCCTTTTTTGTATATGATTTCAAAGTCATAACCCAACATCTTGGTGACCCATTTTTGCTGCTTTTCTGAAAATAATATTTGTTCCAAAAAGTATTTAAGATTATCATGATATGTTTTTACCTTGAAGTGCCTTCCCATTAGGTAAGGGCGTTATTGCTTTAGGGCATGTAGTATTGCCAACATTTCCTTCTCATAAATAGGTTTGTGTAAATACTTTCCCTTGATTGCATGATTTTTAAAAGAAATGGGTCAACTCCTTGCATTAAAACAACACCAATTCCATTTCTTGAGGCATCACATTCCACAATAAAGGTCTTGTGAAGTCTGGTGTAGCTAAGACCGAAGCTTGGCACATTTCTTCTTTAATATGTTCAAAGGCCTTAGTTGTTTCTGGAGTCCAAAAAAATGCCTCTTTCTTCGGTAATCTTGTTAGAGGAGTTGATATTTTCCCATAATTCTTAACAAAGTTGCGATAATACCTTGTCAACCCAAGAAATCCTCGAAGATTCTTTAAGGTTGTTGGGATTTTCTATTCCTTGGCGGCTTTAATTTTGTTAGGGCCCACCTTAAATCCCTCATGAGATACAATATGACCCAAATATTCCACCTCATGTACCCCAAAGAAACATTGGGAGGGTTTTGCATACAATTGTTTCCCCTCCAATAGTTTAAGCACATTGTCAACATGTTGAACATGATCTTTCCAAGACTTATTGTATATTAGTATATCATCAAAAAAATATTAACATAAATTTTCTAAGAAAGGGTTTGAAAGTAGAATTCATCAAACCTTGAAATGTGGGAGGTGCATTAGTAAGGCCAAAATCCATGACCTTCATGAGTTCAATGTTGTTTTTGGAATGTCTTTTGTCTTCATTATAATTTGATGATATCTAGAATGAAGATCCAACTTGGTAAAGTAAATTTTTCCACGTAATTCATCCAACAATTCATCAATGATAGGAATGGAAAATTTATCTTTAATAGTGAGATTATTAAGCTCTCTTAATCTAGACACATATGCCATGATCCATCCTTCTTGTGCACCAATACTACTAGAGAAGAGAAAGAACTTTGGCTAGGTTGAATTATACTTTCCTCTAGCATTTTTGCAACCATACTTTCAATTTCACTCTTTTCGGCACATGGATATATATAAGGTCTGATGTTTGGCGGAACACTTCTTGGAATCAAGTGAATAACATGATCATGATCATGAATAGGTGGAAGACCTTTGAGATTCTAAAATACATTGGAATGATCTTAGAGGACTCTTTGGAAATCTTGAGGAATGGATGATTTTGATGATTGAACATTGAGTGAGCATAATTGTGCAATTACACCTTGTTGTCCTTCCTTCAAAAGCTTTGTCATGCCATTAGAGCTTATTATTTTCCCCAGTATCCCTAAAATACTCCTTAATTCAATTTCCTTTCCTTCCAAAAAGAAAAATCAAGAAAAAAAAAAATATCAAAAATTAAAATCTAGGATCCCCAAAGATTGTAACCATTAGACTCCTAATACAGCATCAACACCTCCCATTGGAATGGAAATCATTGGGCTATTCAATATATATTCCTCCATGGTTATCTTGATATTGTGTCATTTCCCTGAGAAATTTATAGTTCCTCTATTTGCAACCATCACTTGACACTCTGGTGCTAGATATAGAAAGCAATTCAATTCCTTGGCTATCTTAAAATTAATAAAATTATGGGTACTACTCAAATCACTCAGCACTATTACCTTTTTCTTCTTGACCTATCCTTCTATCTTGAGAGTTTGAGGAGTGGTAATTCCCACCAATGCATTAAAAGATATTGTCGTATTTATTTCTCCTTTCTATGGGGTTGGTTCTTGGTGTATATCCTCTTCTTTTGATTTTCTTATTCCTTTTCTTCCTCCTTTTCGCAATCTATGTAAAATAATTTCTTCTTATCACATTTATGACCTTTAGTGTATTTTCTATCGCAACTGTAACAAAGGCCTTTTGCTATTTTTTCCTCTAGTTATTGTGGTGTCAACTTGTAGGTTGTGGAAGGCTAGGAGCAACAACGCTTCCATCTTTATAGTTGTGAAAGGTATACTTCCTCGTTGCCATAATTTTGCTTTCAACTTTTCTTGCCACCCTGAATGCATTTTCTAATGAATTAGGTTCCTAAAGGTAAAAGTCAGGTTGGATGTTATCCTTTAAAGTTCTTATGAAGACATCAATCATATGCTCCTCTGGAATATCAGTTACCTTGATATTCAACATTTGGAAGTCCTCAATGTGCTTTGCCATTGAACCCTTTTGTTTGATATTTATCAATTGGCTAAATAAGGTATTGTTCTTTGTATCCTCATAATGTGTTATCAATTCCTCCGTAAAAATTGTCCAAGTGATAATTGATTTATGAGAACAAAGCCATAGATACCACACAAACTAATTGGGTTATAAATATAAAGATGTAATACGTACCTTTTGTGTGTGTGGCACATCATGTAGATCAAATAATTTCTCCATCTATAGTATCCATGTTACTGGATCCTTGCCATCAAAAATCGTCATATCGATCTTTAGAATATGGTCGATCTTCAGCCCTAAGTTAGAGTCTCTAAAATCATGATTCACATTCCTTTTTTTCTCATCATGAGTTTCATGGACTACTATGTCAGCATTAGGAAGTCTTTCCTGCAGAAACTTTGTCAAACCTTCCATGTCCCCTCTTAAACCATCTATGTCCCCATTTATTTTTTCTTCTTAACCATCCATATTAACATTTATTTTCTCTTCTAAACCATCCATTTTAACATTCATCATTCCCAATTCATTTTTGGTTTCTCTTTGTGAGAGCAAAAATTGTTCCCGCAATTTTGATATGTCATGTTGCATTTCTTCTTCTTCATGTGTCATAATAGAGCTTTATGAGGGCTTAATGGGTGTAGAATATTTTTGTTTGGGATGAATTTTGGAACCAATTAATTATATATGCTTCATTATTCCCTTTGGATCACTTCAAATTGATTTTTCAAATAAAAATTACGCAAATTTAAAAATACACACCTCTTAGAGCTTGATTTTGAGCTTGTTGATAAGGTTGAACTTGAAATTGTTGTATCTTTGTAATGTTGGCTCTCTAAAGTCTAAAATTTTGTTTTATGGTGTCCATTTGTGTCTTCTTTCCAACCCCACTAGTTGGACCAAGATTGGATTCTTCAAGGTAAATTTATGCCAATTTTCCCAAGATGACTTGATTATGGACTAGTTCAGTAATGCAAACTTGTATCAGATTCTACATGTCATCGTTTTAAACTTTGGCCTGGAAATGATATAAAAAAAACTACAGTGTGTGCACTTTCAACCACTTATTATGAAATTGAATTTGGATGCCCGAAACGAAATTTATGACGATTTTCCCCAAGACACCTATTTGAAACAGAATTTTGGATCATACAAAAACCCTAACTTCCTTGAACCATATATATGAGAATATAGCAAACCAAGCTCTGGAATTTTTACAATATGTTCATCAAGATTTCGACTCCACGTGGTAGAAATTTCATCTTTTGAATCCTTGTATAAAAAAAATTATAGTGAAAATGCCAATATGACTTGTTTGAAGTATCGAAACCTTAGGATTTGAGCTCTTATACTAAGTGTTATGTAACCAGTTCACAAAATAGAAAAAAGATAGATCAACGACTTGAAAATAAGTCTCTTTGAGGGGGTACCTCCTTTTACATCACGTAAATGAACATTTTTACGACGATACAAATGATAAGACCTCCTTGGTATATATAAGAGTCTAAAGGGTCACAATATAATCAGGGCCTACATAACAATAATAATGTAAGGGCACAACAATAACATAGTGGGCTTCTATGGGGCCCAACAATAACAGTTTGGGAGCTACATGGGGCATAACAATAACAATATGGGCGCTACACTAGTATTATAGGGACCTAACACCACCCTCTCTAAGTGTCATTATCCTTAGTACGAAGCTTTCTTTTTAGTGTTTTTTTTTGTGTAAATTGGACTATTTCTATTATAATACAAAAAAGTACAGAGGGTTACATTTGCCGCCATGGGTCGGCAACCTGAACAAGATGACAGTGAAACTGAGACGGAGCCCAAAGAGCTATCCGCTGACCCCAAACAAGAGCTATGACCATGTTCAAAACTTCAAAAAACTGAATCATCCACTCCCTGCTATCACAAGGGAGGAGTTTACAGACTCTTACAGTACTGTTGTGGTTCTTACCGTTACTGAAATTACATAACAAGACCGACATATACCCAGACATAGACATTACAGACGCTTATGTAAAAAGCCAGGACTGAATTAAACATTACAGACTCTGAAATGGAGAAGGACATAGAAAAAACTGACTCACAGTTTCGACAATGGCCGCTGCCATGACTTCTGGAAACAAACTGATCATAGGAGAACCATGCCACCCCGAACGTCCATGCCGCTAGCTTAGGTGTAAGGATTTGGAGGCTCCTCCACCAAAGGCGGGATAAATTTTCCGTCTGGTTCCTCCACCACCGGGCAGCCATAGTATTCTGATGCGCTCGAATCGGTGTGCGGTGCGTTGTCGCTGTCAGGCGCACTTGGACCTGCTTTGTCCCTCGCCACCTCACCCTCGGCTTCCACAGGCTGAGGTCGCTGACCCCGAACGGGCGATGGTGGCCTTGGAGCTGCTGGGTCGCCTGGCCTATCAACGTGCTCGCATTTTTCAATGCGCACAGAGACGTAATACACGGCATTGTCCATTGTGCAGGTGTGTTTGAACCGGGTTGATGAATGCCCACCGAACGGGCATGCCACTGTTCGTCCCCTGCCTCTCCCTCTTGCGCGCGCTGTGGATCGCGGCGGACGAGTTCCCTCCAAAGACTCTGAAGAATGAGGCTCAGAGGCCAGAGATCTGGCTCTGCCTCGCGAGCCACCCCGCCTACAGGCACCCCGTTGTCTTTCTCGTGGCATTTTGTGACCACCACTGCCTTAACCACAGCCACAAGATTGCACTGAGGTCGCAGAGATACCCAGGGCCAAAGGCGACCTGAATAGTGACTCGCTCTGAACCCGGATTGAGCAATGTGCCGCAGAGTGTCAGCTCGAACCCAGACACTGAAGAACGGCGTTGCCTCACCACTCGAATCAGGGACACAATTTACCTGGCCACAGCTCGAACCAGGGCCACAATTCAGACTAAGACCCGATAATTCGAACCCGAACACCTTAATTTGAACCAGGACACAACTCAAACCAGGACCACAAATTTAACCCAGACCAACAAGCGAGCCAGGACTCTGAGCCACGAGTGACCAGGTCAGTCCAGCTCGAAGCCGGAGCTTTCAGAGACGAGGGCCCAGTTAGTTGCTTGGCAGCATTGTCCCGCAAAGCCAACATTCGAAGACTGAATTCTCCTCTCACCAACAAGTTTAAACCTGGTTGCAGAGAACCAGAGCTTCGCTCTCCTGCCAAATGACCCCCTCTGGACATCGAGCTTAACCGTCTGCGCCTTAAACCTGTGCCTGCGTTTGTAATCCCGCCACCTTTAATGCAGGCCAGACGGCTTCGAGATCCTTCGTTCCATTTGGCCTGAATAGACGGCCACTTGGCAATGAATGCCGCCGCCCTCTTCATTAATATCTTACCTATCACCCGCATCCGGGGGTAGGAGGTCCTGAGCTGCCAGAGATAGGCAAACTTGTTGAAGTTGAGAGTCTGTAGTGTCATTGAGCTTACCTGAGTAGGAGGGGCCATTCAGATCAACTCCTTGATTGGCTAAGTGATCAGCAACCTTATTGGCTGATCTTTTTACATGCTGGAAGGTGATGCTATTGGGACTTCTGAGCCTCGCTTCCAGTGATTCTAGTCTGCTGAGCAATCTCCAGCTGGAAGCGACTTTGGTTGCAGGTGTTCCGGATTGAATTCTAACGGCTGCGTTGATCAAAATCTGGGAGTCTCCCTCTATGATTAGCGGATAAAAACCATGTTGGTCAGCGATACCTAAACCTGTCCATAGTCCTTCCAATTCAGCTACATTATTGGTATCGTATCCAATCGATCCAAAGAAGACATGCTATATGTTCCCTTTTTCATTGGGAATGACTCCACCAAATCCCGCGGGTCCGGGATTCCCCTTTGCTGCCCCGTCGAAATTCAGCTTGAAGGCAGTCGAGGCTAGGGGGGACCAGTGAGTAGGGGAGACAGTCTTGATAGGTGTCTGAGTGGGAGGAGGGGAGAGGCAGGAAACATGAATATCCCATGACTGCCATACTTTTATCTCGTGGGGGGATGATGGCCAATCCGTTTCTTGCCAAGTCCTGAGCGTCAGAGTCTCTTGAATGCTTTGCTTGAAAAGAGTCCACAGGATATCTGGAGGCCGCTTCTTATCATTGAAAACTCTGTTGTTTCTTTCCTTCCATATGGTCCAATAGAGAAAGCCGGGGATAAGTGTCCAGAGTGTGTTCAGCAGGGGACTTTGATATGGCATCTTGGGCCAGGTTCTCAAAATATTAGCTATATCTTCTTGACGATTTCCTAATCTTTGAGTGCATCTATCAATGCGATTCCAAAGAAGCATGGCAAGGGGGAATTTTTCCATCAGATGCAGGATGGTTTCTGTATGTAGAGAGCAGTTTGGGCATTGAGAGGGACCTATAAAACCTCTGCGTTGCAGATTATCCCAGGTGAGTATTCGTTTTTTGCTCAAAAGCCATAAGAAGGTAGAGACTTTAGGCCATATAGTAGATTGCCAGATGTTGCCCCATAACTGATCTTTGTCGATGGTGTTTTGAGCATATCTGAGATTATAAGCTTCTTTTGTTGTGAAGACCCCTTTCATCGTGTGCCCCCATCTTAATCTATCCTGCTTATTTGACTTTTTGATCTTCCTGAGTTTTAGCTCCTGTTCAATATCCTCATAAGATTCGTCGTGCCAGTTCTCCTGCCAGGTGCACGCTGGTTTCCATTGCTGATAATCTGTGTCTTCATTATGCTGCCAAAACTAGGTGATGCTTTCAAGGTTGTTGCGTTGCATGTGATTTTGCCATAGCGGTTTTTGAAAGATTGAAGCAAGCGATGGGAGTTGCTGCCAGGAGTCCTTCCAAAACCGCGCTGAATTCCCTGATCGTACTTCCCAGAAGCTGTTTTCTTGAATGAATGTGCTGTGAAGTTTAGCTGCATTCCAGATCATTGATCCTGAGCTGCTAGGATTGAATCTTATCAGATCTTCCCAGTTGCTTCTCGAGGCATATTTGGCTTGCCAAAGCTTCGCCCATGGGATTTGTGGTTTGACAAGCCAGTTCCACCAAACCTTGGCGCCCATGGTATTGTTGCTGTGCAGTGGGTCCCGTAGGCCTAGTCCGCCGTTGGACTTTTGTTGGCAGACCTCTGACCATTTTACTAAGGCCCATTTCCTATTTAGACCCGATGATCCCCATAGAAAATTCCGTTGTAGATTGCGAATGCCTTTAAGGGCCCATTTCGGAGCTGCAAGAATGGAGAATAGATATAGAGGCATGGTTTGAAGCACAGATTTTATCAGGATTAGACGGCTGGCTATATTGAGAGACCTAAACGTCCAGGAAGAGAGTCTTGCTTCGAGCTTGTCCAGGAGTGATTTCCACGAAGTTTGGTCAAGAGCAGAGAGCATGAGAGGAGCACCAAGATATTTGGAGGGAAGTGAGGCTATAGTGAAGCCAAGGATGCGGGTAATGTTTCTCTGTGTGGAAGGAGGCGTGTTAAAGAAAAAGAGCTGAGATTTAGAAGCATTTATGGAAGTGCCTGAGGCTTCTGAGAATAGATCAAGAAGCGCTTTGAAGGATTTGGCTTCAGCAGAGGAGGGGTGTCCAAAAAGCATTGTGTCGTCTACAAATTGTTGATGCGATGATGGTGGAAGACCATGAAGCGCGATGCCTTTAATGGTCCTAGAGGCTACAGCATGATGAATTAAGCGACTGAGTCCTTCTGCCATAAGGACAAATAGGAAAGGGGAGAGGGGATCCCCTTGCCTTATGCCTCTCGTAGATCTGAAGGGCTTTGAGGGGGAGCCATTGAGAAGGATGGAAAAGCTGGGAGATGAAATGAGGTTCATTATCCAGCGAGTCCAAGTAGGGCAGAAGCCAAAGGCAAGAAGCATGTGCTGAATATATTCCCAGCTGAGCTTATCAAAAGCTTTTGAAAGATCGAGTTTCATTATCATACCTGGCTTTTTGAGGATCTTTAGGGAGTGGATAACCTCATTGGATAGGATTATGCCATCCATGATTTGGCGACCTTCGACATACCCTGTCTGCTCTGGAAGAATTAGCAGAGGCAGGAGGGGTTTGAGTCTATTGGCGATGACCTTGGAAATGAGTTTGTATATGACATTGTACAGGGCAATGGGCCGAAATTTATCTGGCGTGTGAGCTTCCTCCCCCTTGGGAACGAGCGCTATAAAGGTGGAGTTCAGGGAGGGGAGGAGCCAGTGCATGGTTCGAGATTCCTCTACCAGATCCCAAACTTCGTTGCTTATTAGATCCCAAAATTCATGAAAAAAATTAGATGTGAAGCCATCCGGACCAGGAGCCTTACCATCTTTGAGTTGCGCCATTGCGTCCTCTACCTCTTGCTTGGAGACCGGTTGAAGAAGGCTTTTATTGTGATCTGCTGTAATAAGCTTGGGAATGTGCCTTGTAATCTGTTGAATGGCCTCCGTTCTGCTTCTGGCAGGCTCTTTGAGAATGTCTTGAAAGTGATCTCTGAGCTCTTTTTCCATGTCTTCATGCCTTTCTAGTTTTTCCCCCTGGCTGTTATTGATGAAGGCAATATTATTGTGCATTCTTCGCTGGATGGTGGTGCGGTGGAAGAATTTGGTATTTTTTTCCCCTTCCTTGAGCCATTTTACTCTGGACTTTTGACGCCAGAGTATTTCCTCTTGCGATCTTCTTGCTTCTAGGGCTGTCCAAAGGTTTTGTTCTTTGTGGGCTAGTTCCTCTGTTCTGCCTTCTGTGATGATGGTTTGTTGGAGAGCATTCATTTCCTGCTCTAAATTTTTCCTGGACTCCGTGATGTTTCCAAAATGATTTTTGTTCCAAGCCTTCAGCACGTGCTTGAGATGCCTTAGTTTTTGTTGAAATTTGTACATTTTGGCTCCTTCTGGAGGAGCGAAGGTTCTCCATGCAGTCTGGACTGTTTCCTTGAAGTTTGGGTGACTAGACCAAAAGGCTTCATAGCGAAAAGGTCTGTTGCATTGTTTCCCGGGTCTGGTCCATTGCAACATGATGGGCCAGTGATCAGATCCCCCTTGAGGCAGGATGGAGGCATGAAAGTCTCCTCCCAGATGTATGGCATTGTCTGAGAGTAGAAATCGATCAAGACGAGAGGCTATGTGGTGTACCCCTCTGCGTTTGTTCGTCCAGGTGTAGGTGTCGTTTGAAGTTTGAACATCGATGAGTTGATTAATTCTGATGAACTCCTTGAAGCTGGTGCTGTCGTCTTCTAATTTCCTGCGTCCTCCTTTTTTTTCCTCTAGGTGTGTGATAATGTTGACATCACCTCCACTGATCCAAAGTGGATAGCGCCTGGAGGAGTTCAAGTTTGTTAGCGTTTCCAGCGCTTTTATTTTGAGTTGCTGATCTTGAGGGAAGTATGTATTGGTTAGATGTCCGTGAATATCCGTTCCAATGAGATGGAATGTGGCCTGAATGAAATGCCGAGTTGCCTGGAAGTCTTGCAGCTGTAGGATCTGCGGATTCCAAGCTATGGATAGTCCCCCTGATGCTCCCATTGCATCTATAGAAATGGATTGACTTCCGCTCCAAGTCTTGTTGAAGAGCTGCTCTATGGCAGTGATGGTGCTCTTTGTTTCTTGGAGAAAGACTACTGCTGGTTTTTCAGACTGTATCATGCTTTTTAACATTCTATGTTTTGCGGAGCTGTTGAGCCCTCTCATATTCCAGGAGATGAGCTTCATGAGGAACTATGTGGATGGGCCTTGTAGAACCTTGTTAATTTCGGGAATCTCCCAGATTCCATTAATTGTTCACCTAAAATGATGGTTCGCTGCAGCTCTGTTTTGCGCCCACGTTTCTTTGATTCTTTTAGGATTTTTTTTCCATCCCAGGGGCTGCCTGCCTGAACTCCTAGGCATTTTTTGTGCTGAGCTTTGTTTAATACTCCCTCCAATCTGTCTATGTCCCCAGGGGGTATGGTAGTGTATGCTTTCTTCTTGCATGCCTCCTCTAATTTGAGGATGTCCAGCCCATCCAGACTTACATTCTCTATATCTTCTTCCATGTTGATGGGAACATTCAGGGGATCTGCCATGGTTTCTTCATGTAAACTGAGAGCTAGAGCCGCATCTAGCTCCATGTCTGAGAGCTGCGGATCAGTTTCTGTCATTGGCATTTTAAGCTTCGATTTTAGAGGAGCTCCTATTATCTCTGAGGCAGATGGGTGCAGAGGATTTTTATGAATTGTATCATCAAATGAGGGGGGCGGAGAGGCATGAGAATTTTTTTGGAGCAGAGGGTCAGAGGAATCCTTAGGAGTGAGGATCTGGAATCTATTCGAGGTGTCAATTTTCTTGTGGCTAGGGGAGGGATCTTTCTGGGACTTTGGGGAGGAGGGAGCAGCATTCGTCTTCTTGGCATGTCTTCGGCGGTGGGGGATTTTGACAAACCCCTCAGAATCTTGGGCAAGCTCCTTTGCTATGGGTTGGCTTTGGACATTCAGAGGACATTCCCTGAACAAATGCCCATGTTCATGGCATTTACGGCAGCGAAAAGGAATATGTTCATAATCAAGAGGTTGAATCCATTCATAATCATCGTGATAGAGGCTTACCGAATCCACTAGGGTCTTTTTGAGTTGCATCTGGACGCAGATCCTTGCATAGGAGGTAGATCCTCGTTTTTTTGTTTCCTCAGCTACCTTGATGAAAGTTCCAATGTTGTTGCCGATATCCTGTAGTGTTTCTTCTCTCCAGTATTCCGTGGGTAAAGAGTACAGGCGGATCCAGACCGGCACCTGACTGAGGTCTTCTATGTCTGGATTGAATCTGGGTTTCCAGTCCCGTAAGAAGAGACCCGCGGAGTTGAAAAAATAGGGGCCGCCTTCAAATATTCTTGTTTTGTCCTCTAAGCAGGTGAATATGGCCGTAAAGAAGCCTTTAGGACCCATAAGCACGGAGACGTGCCCTTTTGGCTTCCATTTAGAGGCGATCCAGCCATGCAAGGCTTTTTCTGTTGGCCAGAAGCCCAGAAATTTTCCGATGAGCGCATGGTCTGACATATATTGTATCTTGCCATTGATTCGATGGCTAGGGAGCTCCACTCGGATTCTTTCAGGTGCTTTGGGGATGCATGTTGTCGATCTCGTCCTTGTTTGTGACGCCTTTGGACTCTCTGGCATTTCTTCATCCGTATGTGCAGTCTGATCTGGATTTATTGGCTGTTCAGAGTTCTGTCCTGGCTCGGAGAGCGGATTCGTAGAAGCCTGGGTTTTCACTGGTGCGCCGTTAGCTGTGATGTGGTCGCGCGTAGGAGGGGAAGGTTGGGTACCCGCCCCTCCCATTTGGGAGGACATGATGCGATGCTCAGTCAGGCTTTGTCAGGTCTGCTGCTAACGGTCCTGATATGGGCGCCGCACTGTATGCCGCCTGTGAGCAGATGAGCAGGTCTGCGCATTGGCAGTAGGTTGCAGAGCGCTACTAGGGTTTTTGTCCTTTTCTTTTTAGTGTTATCCATAGAACTATTATATATTTTAGAGGCCCATGTATCTTCCACATTATTTCCCACCACCATTATTTTTCACCTACAAACTAAATTTTAATCTAAGAATTATGACCAAGCTTAGTTTAAAAATCACCTAATTGTGGAATTTTACTCTAGCGTAATGAATTTCTTCATCCTCGCATAATCTTATAAGCAAGAGCATAAGATTCCAACACAGTTGTTCCCTTCAATAGCTTCATCCCTCACTAGGCCTATATCCAAATTTTATTTTCAACCCCTTCTACCTAATTCTTGTGGGTATTGAGCTTTTGCATCCACCAAAGAACAAATTCTAGCTTTGATGAGAGACCAAATGACGTTTTTAGAGAGGCAAAAGGTGTCACCTATCCTTATCCAAGAATATTCCCCATTTTTTTCCACTTCCTACCTTCCATATGCTCCATGTACTAATTACAGGGAAAGAAGTTACTAGAGCTCTTGAAATCATAGAACCATTTTGTGATGATTTTTGAGGCTATGTATACCACTCTTACATTGATAATCTATTCATGTATTCAGACCTCATAACTCTTCCCAAAGTGTGTAATTACGTGGGAGATACCAAAGACTTCTTGCCACAATAAATTGAGAGAGAATAAAAATGTTTTTAAGCCCCTAACCTCCCCATTTTTTGGCGTGGGAATTTTGGACCACTTCATTGAAGGAATGCCCTCTAATGCTCAATTTCCATACCATAAGAAATGAAAACTAACCTTCCTAATCTTGAAGAGGATACCCTTAAGAACAACTGTAATTAAGGTCCAAAATACCATAATGCTTTCTATGCTATACTTCAACAAAACTAGACCACCTCATAATAGCAATTTATTCACCCAAAGGGAGATTTGAGCTGCAATCTTCATAAAGAGCCATATCCAATAGTAAAAACTAGGCTTAAGGAAAAATCCCAAATACTTTAGACCGACATCCAAATCCTTGCAAGGAAATGACAACAAGTTTGGCAACTAAACCAAAATATCCTTGGGGAGAGGACATAGAAGTAAACATGAATTCGAATCATTGATTTAAATACCTGTCACCATTTTGTACAACTTCAAGATATACTTAAGATTGAGAAATTCATTAATAAACCTAAAACTAAGAATTAGGACATCATCCACAAATACAAGATGGGAAGTGAACTTGGATGGAGATATATTTACTCCCTTGATATCCCCTTTTTCTCTCACATCCATTGTTGATTTGCTTATGCCTTAAGCTACCAAGACAAATAAGAAAAGTGATAAGGGGCACCCCCACCAAGGCCCTCAAATATTGCAAATGAAATAGACTCCACACATCCCATGAACAAATTGATAATGTATATTCATACCCATCTAGGGAAGGATCAAATGCAAATAATACCAAAGTACTTTTTCATAATCTTTGGGGAGGTATAACTTGAGCAATATATCCAGTGTCTTAGAAAACTTGATTGAATGCAAAGCTTCTAGGGAAAGAGCTATCACATCATGGATTTAACGATGATGGAGGAAGCCAATTTGTTCTTCAAAAATGATATCACTTAAAAAAGGAGCATAAGGGTTATTACCTTGGAAACTACCTTATATATGACATTGCAACAAGAAATCATACGATAATGATTGAAGGAAGAAGCATCCTATTTTTTGGAGATAAGAGTTATGAATGTTGAGTTAAGGGCCCTAAACACCTTCCTAGGCCATTGAGATTTCTTTATCATTTTAAGAATATCCTCCTTAATAATCTTATAAAATCAAACATGAAATTCCACTAAAGCCATTTGGACCCTAGGTCTTCCCTATTTTGAGTGAAAGTAGAGTGTCTTTTCGCTTCATTCTCTCTAACTTCTACATCCAAATTAGCAATTATTTCATCATTGATTGGGAATCAAATTTAGAACATAACATATCGGTTCCCCTTTAAAAGGGATTTTATTTTTGTAGGTTTTAACCCTGTACATAAATTACCTGCATATGAATTCTAAAAACATAAAATAAACAATGGTGAGAGCATAAAACATAAAACAAATATATACAGAGATTTTCCCCTGGATCCCAAAATCATGACAACCAAATTGATTTTTCATTATATTCCTTTCAATCTTACATTACATATCTATACATTATGAAGCATCCATAAACCTCAATCCATTAACCTTGTATTAGAACATAACCATAGTTCCCTTGACCGGATCTACAAAATACCATAGACAGAAAACCATTGTGCCAAAAACCATGTGCGAAATCCATGCACAAAACCATAGGTAGGTCTGCCCACCTAATATAGGGTCCAAAAAAAAATTCCCGTGGTTTACCCCGAACCAAGGGGGCTACCACCCCCCATGTGACCCCCCCACGCGTGGGGTAGTCGTGGAAAGAATATAACACAACCCAACAATTTTCATCTATGTCTCTCTCAATTGAGCCTGGAACTTCTCATTATACTCTTTTCTCTAGAATTTGTTTTTTACTTTTATATTGGCAATGTTGTTAGTTAAATATTGCATGGAGAAGGAAGGAATTTCCAACTTAGATGAACCTGATTCTCCTCTACTAGCTTGTTGTAGTCTTCTTCTAGAAACCACAAGTGGTTAACTTTAAGGGGGGGTGGCCTAGAATCTTCTTTTCTCATTCAAATATTATAGGTAAATGATCAAATAAAACTCCATAAATAACCCAAGATTTAAGAAGAAAGAGTTCCCAAGCATAGACTCAGAAACCAAACATGATCTAGTCTCTTCGAAATAACTTCCTCAATTTTTCCAAAATTCCTCTATGTAGGAAATAACTTCATATTCAAATGATTATTGTTTCAGATGAGCCCCCCAAACTTCCCACAAAGAAAAGTAAGGTTCAAATCTCTTCCAAGTAAAACGAATTGCCAAACATGTCTTACTTTAGGTGAGCCCCCCAAACTTCCCACAAAGAAAAAGTGAGGTTCAAATCTCCTCCAAGTAAAATGAATTGTCAAACAAATCTTGTTTCAAATGAACCCCCAAACTACCCACAAAGAAAAAGTAAGGTTCAAATCTCCTCCAAGTAAAATGAGATCATAATTGAGTACTCCAAATTCCACCATTGACGCCCAAAAGGGCCCTCTATCCACATAAGGACCCTGAAGATTAATTACTTTCAAAGGAATGGCTAATTCATTGACATCCAACATAGAGAAGATGGTCAAACTAAGGTCGACAAAGGAGATTTCTTGAAACATAATGCTCCAAGCTATGAGAAAACCCTTGAATGCATATTAACATATGGAGTACAAAAAGACCACCCATCAAGCCATGGTTTTAAAGTAGCCCTAACTTTGGAACCTTTAAGCATTATTTCTTTGATTAAAACCATATCATGATTTTGGATTATCGTAAGCCTTTTTAAGGCTAACAATTTATGGGCACCTCCAAACCCTTTGTCATTAAAGGATAATCACTTCATGAGGGAACCAAACTTTGGGCTTTCCCTACTCTAAGGGGCCTATTCATGGTTTATTTTCCTTTTTTGATAACTAAAACCACCTTCTACTCAGCTTTTGACAAATTGGATTTCCTCCTTACAATGGAAGCTAGAGAAGAATCCAAGGTTAGTACACCCACTGAAGGCCAACTGACTGCAGACTTAGCTTCAAATTGAAGCTTATACCATTTTATTAGATAATACTTGGAAGAAGAATTGGAATAGGAAGAGATAGTGAGATTGATATCTACCCTTAGAGTCCCCCCTACATTTACACCAAGAAACTCACCAAAGAGGGGTCTTGAAACACCTTTCATCAAAAGAGTGAGAGAAGGGAGAGAAGAAACCAATAGGGGAAAGGATGATCTCAAGGCTTTTGAAGGAGGTCATTAGGCCAAAGCATTCAAACCAATAGAGAATGTATCATGATAGCCTTCTATATAGAAAGGAAATACTTGTAGATCCCCAAAAATCAAAGAAATAATAGTGACAAAAGTTGAAACCTTATCAAAGGTATCTTTAGGAGACCCAGAGAGAAAGAATCCCCCATGGCACCCATAAATTGCACCACCCAAACCTCTTCACTTAAGGACTCTGAATCTTTTTCTATGACCTGTCCAACATTTGTACGAATATTTGTTACCTTCAAATTATCTAAGTTGGACTTAGGCTCAAAAGACTTTTTGACCCAAAACTTCTTCTTATATAGACTACTCAAAGGAACCTTGTTGCATGAATCTTGTAGATGACCAACCTCATGGCATCCAAAATACTGAAATGGTAATTTCCAATAATCTATCTTTTATTTCCATGAATTTCCCCCAATTTCAATTTTAACTTTCTCTAACAACCCATTGCGTGGATCCAACTCCACTTGGAACCAAGGCCACCTTATGTCCATATTTCTATCCCAATCTAGAATGAGGATAATAAACCAACCAATCTTATTCCCCAATGCCTCCAAAACACATTTGTGCAAAAACTCCAAAGGAAGAGTTGATCAGATGGGCCAAACCTTGTAAATAGAGACCAATTTCCTTAGAGGGTCGAAATCTACAAAGCAATTTCTAAAGGACAAGCCCTGGTGGGCCCTAACTCCATTCTTTTACCAAAATTCTTGTTTGCATCCACTGAAGATTAAAAAAAAAAAAATATTAAACATGACCAACCTCCTACCACAATATGAAATGGTAGAGAATAACCCAAATAATCAACCTAATTTTCTATGAGCCACCCTTTAAGGGTTTCCAACGAGACTATCTTACCATAGAAATTCCCAAAAACTGCCTTTCTAAGTGCTCTGGGTATATCAAAAATGCTCATGACTCTCCCTAACACAATATCTACCGTTTCCATCTTAGTTTGAATACTCATTTTTTCTTAAGGAATAATCCACTTGCTTGAACCGTACATCAGAAACCTACACTTTGCATCTAGGAGGAGAGAGTCCACAAGCTAAGGGAACTAGAGGATGAGTAAGAGAAACAACCAGAGGGGAAGGGAAACCCATAATTCTTATTCTAATTAGAAACCAAACATTACACCCACCACTTTGCTCACCACCTTACCACACTAATAGGAGAATCAACATTTGTGGTCAGATTAATCTAATGAGTGTTATTTGTCCTAATAACCTCGTGGGGATCTAGGACAAAGGTCAAAGGAGTAAATTCAAACTATGAACATAAGAATTGTACTTATTTTGAACTATTAGCATTGTGATCCACGTAGTCCTCCTCCATAAATGCAACCCTCCTAGAAAATAGATGAAACTCTTCACGGAGAAACCTCCAACCTCGGAAATTGCTAGCATCAATTTTTGCTGACCAAAAAAAAGAACAAAGAACTACCCAAAACTTCCCAACAAAAGACCATAAAACTCTATCTAAGAACTTAATCCTAAATGAAAAGTCCCCACATGACCTTGCACAACCTCTTCCATATTTATATTTACATGTATTTAAACATTACTATATATAATGTTTTGTAATAATTACTACATGATGGCACTAATGTGTAAGTACACATTGTTATCCCATTTATGAAAATATACTATTTAAAGGAGCAATATGTAAAATAACTCGTCGAGTGCACTTACAAAGTTTTTAAATTTTTTTCCCAAAAAGTATTTTGAGTTACACCTTTTTCTTTATATATATATATCAAAGGGTAGACAGTAATACAAACAATCAACCCAATTTTCTATGAGCCATTTTTTAAGGGTTTCTAACGAGACTTGCTTTCCATACAAATGCCCAAAAACTGTCTTTTTAAGTGCCTTGGGTATATCAACAACACACAAATATCTCCCTATCACTAATTTTACATTTTACCTCTTAGCTCGAATGCTCTTTTTTTGTAAGTAATAATCCACTTGCCTAAACCCTACATCAAAAACCTACACTCTGCATTTAGGAGGAGAAAGCCCACAAGTTAAGGGAACTAAAGGATGAGTAGGAGAAACAACTAGAGGCAAAAGGGAAACCAATAATGCTTGGTTTGGTCGGAATTGAAAACTACACCCACCACTTTACTTGCCAAATTACTACACTGCATTGGAGAACTGACATTTGTGACTGAATTAATCTAATGAGTGGCATTTGTCCCCACGATCTCGCAATGATCTTGGACAAAGGACCAAGTAGTAAATTCAAACTATGAGAATAAGGTTTGTATCTATTTTGAACTATCAACATTGTGATCCACTATTCCTCCTCCATAAATACACCCCTCCTAGAAAACTAATGGAACTCTTCACGAAGAAACCTCAAACTTGGGAAATTGTTAGTATGGGCTTTTGTTAACCAGAAAAGAAAGAACAAAGAACTCACCAAAGCTTCCCAACAAAAGACCATAAAATCATAATTAAGAACTTAATCCTAAATCAAAAGCACCCACACGACCTCTCCATATGTATATATACATATTTAAATATTACCATACATAATGTTTTGTAATAATTACTACGTGATGGCACTAATGTGTAAATACACAATGTTGTCTCATTTATGAAAATATATTATTTAAAGGGTACAATATGTCCACTATATTAGTGGAAATTCTTTTTATATAAAAGATGTGAAAGTAATGCTTCTTTTCATGGTAACTAAGATAACTCATTTAGTGAGCTTTCAAAATTTGTAATTTTTTTCCGAAAAAACTTCATGGTAACTAAGATAACTCATTTAGTAAGCTTTCAAAATTTGTAATTTTTTCCCAAAAAGTATTTTGAGTTAATCTTTTTTTAGCATATATAT